>CABFVX010004550.1:0-46690 GCA_902151425.1 Timema shepardi | reverse complement strand
CACGTGTGATGCCTGTCTGTTCTGTCTGTAGAGCTTCTCACATCTCACAGTGTGAGCACACTACCCACGTGTGATGCCTGTCTGTTCTGTCTGTAGAGCTTCTCACATCTCACAGTGTGAGCACACTACCCACGTGTGATGCCTGTCTGTTCTGTCTGTAGAGCTTCTCACATCTCACAGTGTGAGCACACTACCCACGTGTGATGCCTGTCTGTTCTGTCTGTAGAGCTTCTCACATCTCACAGTGTGAGCACACTACCCACGTGTGATGCCTGTCTGTTCTGTCTGTAGAGCTTCTCACATCTCACAGTGTGAGCACACTACCCACGTGTGATGCCTGTCTGTTCTGTCTGTAGAGCTTCTCACATCTCACAGTGTGAGCACACTACCCACGTGTGATGCCTGTCTGTTCTGTCTGTAGAGCTTCTCACATCTCACAGTGTGAGCACACTACCCACGTGTGATGCCTGTCTGTTCTGTCTGTAGAGCTTCTCACATCTCACAGTGTGAGCACACTACCCACGTGTGATGCCTGTCTGTTCTGTCTGTAGAGCTTCTCACATCTCACAGTGTGAGCACACTACCCACGTGTGATGCCTGTCTGTTCTGTCTGTAGAGCTTCTCACATCTCACAGTGTGAGCACACTACGCACGTGTGATGCCTGTCTGTTCTGTCTCCAGAGCTGGGAGAACGTGGACTGGAACATATCCATGTTCACCCCTGATATCACCCCCCTCATCCTGGCCGCCCACAGGAACAACTACGAGATCCTCAAGATCCTCCTGGACAGAGGAGCCACTCTGCCCATGCCTCACGATATCAAGTGAGAGGCATTTTCTGTGCTTTATTTAGTTATTAGGTGTTCTGTCGTTCGACATGTCCGCTGAGTTCTGCAGCGTTCCTATGAGCATCTTCTCTCCTTTCTTCAGTTACAATACTCTTCTTCCTGGTCCCCTACTCCCTTCCATGTTACCTTCTATCACTTCAGTCAATAATACACATATTTTCACAATGTGACCCATCCGGTCGGCCTTTATTCAAAGAATCGTTTGAAAAAGTTTAAATTTTATTACTTATATTGGAACTTGTTCATTGGTGGCCCGAACCGTCCGCTTTATCACTCATGATCTCCTCCGGTTCTACCCCTCGAAGCTTTCCAAACATAGTTCCAGTTCCACGGGGACCATTTATCCGCTCCATCTAAACACTACACAAGTCTTTTACCCGTCTCCAGATTCAGTTTTCTAGTCAGTAACATCCTCCTCTTGTAGGAAGCAGCCCTGGTCATTGCTATTTTCCTGTTAGTTTAGAAAGTGCGCGTTAAATACTATTTATTTCTAGGCCATAGCTAAAAAGGTGGAATGGAAAAGAATACAGTCTGTAGTTTTACAGATTTTACACCAAAAATCCTGTAAGAGACAATCTATCGAACAGTTTTTCGGTGGTTATGGTTAGTTGAGTATTCTACACGTGGTAATATCAACAGTTGTCGAGCATCCGACATGAGCACACAGGACTTTGAACATTATCAAGTTAAATGAATAGAAAAAGTCCTGTTCAAAGTCCACTGTGTTTGTGATAGATATTGAACTGTTGGTATTACCACGTGTAGACAACTAAACATGTCTATGGATTGTGTCCAAACTGGTGTTTGCCATATAACTAGGTCCATATCTCCACGGAGTGGTGTTGTTTCCAGGTGCGGATGCGAGGAGTGCCTACGGGACTCAAACGAGGACTCCCTGCGTCACTCCATGTCCCGAGTGAACGAGTACCGCGCTCTGGCCAGCCCCTCGCTCATCGCCTTGTCGTCCAACGACCCGATCCTCACGGCCTTCCAACTGTCCTGGGAGCTCCGCAACCTGGCCTTCGCCGAGCCTGAGTGCAAGACGGAGTACTGGGTAGGTTCAGGCACGAGATAGGTATCATCTAGTACTGGGTAGGTTCAGGCACGAGATAGGTATCATCTAGTACTGGGTACGTTCAGGCACGAGACAGGTATCATCTAGTACTGGGTACGTTCAGGCACGAGATAGGTATCATCTAGTACTGGGTTACGTTCAGGCACGAGATAGGTATCATCTAGTACTGGGTAGGTTCAGGCACGAGATAGTTATCATCTAGTACTGGGTACGTTCAGGTACGAGATAGGTATCATCTAGTACTGGGTACGTTCAGGCACGAGATAGGTATCATCTAGCGCTGGTAATGGACGAGCAATTACATTGAGGGAGATAGGAGACTATTTGGAAAAATGGCTTTGGTATACCTGACCATGACTGGAGACTCACCATCCTCTCATCAGTAGTAGTCTCGGTGCATGACCTAGATTTGACCCCAAGGTCAACTCGACCAGACCCCTTGTTCTCTCATGTCATTGAACTCAGATGGCACGACTGTGAATGTGGCTATGTCATTATATCCGGTGCCACAATGGGACGTAGTTACCTGGTTAAGGTAAAGGCACAGTGTCATACCTTGAATGCGAACAAGAAGGGGTTAAGGGACAACTGTGTGGTGGATATTTTCTCATATACCGTATGGAGTATCTAGAAACTGATTGAGGTATCATACCAAGGTTCGAACCCCATTACCACCCCAAACTGTCCTTAAACCAGTGTATGTGAAATACTCGTGACAGAGCAATGTTGCATCTTGCACTATACGCGTGGTATTTGGTTAGGACACCTATTAGTCCATTATGGCATGAGGCCTTCAATAACACATCCAAGGTCCCGCCATTTGGGTTCGATGACCTCAGGGAATTGTTAGTCAACACGCTCAGGGGTTCAATGACATAAGGGAATTGTTAGTCAACACTCAGGGGTTCGTTGACATCAGGGAATTGTTAGTCAACACGCTCAGGGGTTCAATGACCTCAGGGAATTGTTAGTCAACACGCTCAGGGGTTCAATGACTGTTCAATGACCTCAGGGAATTGTTAGTCAACACACTCAGGGGTTCAATGACCTCAGGGAATTGTTAGTCAACACGCTCAGGGGTTCGTTGACCTCAGGGAATTGTTAGTCAACACACTCAGGGGTTCAATGACCTCAGGGAATTGTTAGTCAACACGCTCATGGGTTCAATGACCTCAGGGAATTGTTAGTCAACACACTCAGGGGTTCAATGACATAAGGGAATTGTTAGTCAACACGCTCAGGGGTTCGTTGACCCCAATGAATTTTACTCCCCTAAAGTTGGTTAGAAACAGCTCAGCCTTCCATTCTGTGAAAGAAACAACCAATAGAACTTTCTAGTAGAGATTTGATAGATTATCTAAAACCATATATTATATTAATAAATCTGATTTTAAAACATTTACAATTGTATTAAATTTAATTTTTCGGCTAAGATTATAATCTTAGAATTGCTTTATCAATTATATCACTGCCCATTATTTAGTTGATCACCCCAAGAGTTCGTACTGTTTTATTTAAAATAAATTAGTTAACCAATTAGTTGATTCACTAGAAAAGTTTATCTCTGAAATGTCACAATGTCATCTAAAGTGAAATATTCCCAACTAAAAGATTCGAGGAGAAGAATATTTTTTGTGCAACAAGCAATATTTAATATAGAGTATTTAGCAATTCAATATTTGTGTTTACGAGAGCTCTCCTAAAAGTAGTGCATGAACTCATTCCATGCAAAGAAAATCAAATAAATAATTAGCGTTACATCAAAACACTTCATTGTAGTCCCCTTCCCGACTGATGGTGTTTCTAAGGTCTGCCTTTCCATTTGTTCATCCATGATAACGTGGTCCATCACCGACCTTTGCTCCCCGTCCCGACCGTATCTAGTGATCTTGTTACCTTCTCCTTTATATCTCCCCATTCTTCCTTCCCTCCTCGGTCTTTACCTTCTTTTGCGTTAAGATCCCTCACTGGTACCCGCCACTCGTACCTCAACTTGTCCTTTTCTCCTGGCGGGCACACACTTGTATCACCCCTACCCTGTCATTCGTCCCCCCCTCCCTTCACTCCCTTCCTCATACCGTCATCGTTTACCATCTAATTCAAAACGGGGCCAAAGTATAAAGAGGAGTTATAATGAGATGAGGTGTGTTAACATGAAGCGGTTCCAAATACAAAATGAGTGAAGCAGGGAAGTGCCCTCTCACCACGACTATTTGTAATGGTCACTAATAAAGAATCAGGAGAATTCTTTCCCTTGTATTCCTGCAATGTTCGTGACACTTGTCTTGTACTTCTGATGTCCAACAGTTCGTCATCTCGCTATGTTTATCCTAAATTGACCAGGAGCTGAGGAGACAGTGTCAGAAGTTTGCTGTGGATCTTCTTCATCAGTCCAGGAGCTCTCAGGAGCTGGCGATTATCCTGAACCACGATCCTGAGAGTCCTTCCTACGAGGACGGAGAACACATGAAGCTGGCCCGGCTAGAACTGGCCATCAACTACAAGCAGAAGAAGGTAGGTCAGTTTTACATATAGCTAGTCATCAGCCACAAACATAAGAAGGTAGGCTGGGCCTACAACACGTACTACTTGGAAATACACAGGTGGATGTGATTGTCAGATAAAGCCATGTGGGTGTCTTTCTTACACATTTTGAACCAATATGCTAATTATTACCAAACCAGATGGACTAACCTGGCAATCATTTCGGTGCCAATAGCATCCAAAGTTGAAATGTTATGTTTGACAATTAAAATGTAAAATGAAGTATTGATCATCAAAGTTGACTATTGCCCAAATAAAACGCAAAACCCTTTGTTTCTGACATTCACGAACGAAGCTTCCCGAAGACGATTGGACTCAACTTGGAAAGCTCTGTTTTTCAGTTTGTAGCCCACCCCAACATTCAACAGCTGCTGGCCGCTCTGTGGTACGAGGGACTGCCGGGATTCCGTCGCAAGCCCATGTTACAGAAGTGTCTAGATGTATCCCAGGTAGCGCTACTGTTCCCCTTCTACTGCATGCTCTACATGGTCGCACCAAACACCGCGACCGGCAAGCTCATGAGGAAACCTTTCATGAAGTTCTTGATCCACGCCTCTTCATACCTCTTCTTCTTGCGTGAGTTCATGAGCACCAGCCTTTACACTGCTTCCTAGGTCTCTCATAGAGACCTACAGTTGAGTTCATTGAACTTATTGCCAGGGACGGTTTGTAAAGTAAGTAACTGCACAACCCGGGGTCAGAACTAAAGTCTCCAAAGTGATGGGTTTGGTCTTGTTGCCAGTGATACTGATACTGGTGTCCCAGCACGCTGAGGTCCAAGTAACTCTGCTATTCGGGACAGAGACCATGAAGACAGCCTTGCAAGAGCAGCTCCTGAAACAGAGAGGGAACTCTCCCACCTTCCTTGAGTGGGTGGTCGTGATCTACGTGCTAGGTGAGGCTATCTACGTGCTATCCGTGCTACATTTAACTTGATACTAACATAGACGCTCTATTCCTATCGACAACGTTCAATATAGTTCAACTAACACAGACACAATGACCAGGACAGTTCCAACTGTAACCACCAGGTTTCATCTGGGAGGAGACTATGGAGATCTCCAGAGAAGGGATGCGTTGCTACCTACGCAACATGTGGAACTTTATAGACTTCACGCGCAACTCCCTGTACGCGGGGACTACGCTACTACGCGTGGCGGCGTACGTCCAGCAATGCCGAGAGATCTCCAAGGACCCAGCCACGGCGTACATTCCCCGGGAACAGTGGGATGACTTCGACCCTCAGCTGGTGGCAGAGGGACTCTTTGCTGCGGCCAACGTATTCAGGTGGGATCTCCAGTGCTTTGTAATATTGTAACGGACAGGAGCTTGGTCATCTTGGTACATCCAGTGCTTGGTATTATTGGTACTGACGGGCGCTTGTTGTTCCTATTGGTACTTCCAGGTGCTTGCAGTTGGCAGTCGCTTATTACTAATTGGAGCAATAGGGGTGGCTGACCCACAATTTGTCCATCTCTCCTCCCTACAGCCAAATGTTCTGCGGTAGCTTAAATTCACCCTCCTCATCCTATGTTAAATATTGATGTGCATAATACAAAGGTATAGGGAGGGGTTGTCTGGTATCGAGTGGCGGTCCTTGCGACGAGTTCTTCAGCTTGTTGATAACAACATTCCCCAGAGGGCTTCACTCTGCTCCACATCAGTTTGAGTCTGACTCCATTTTGTTTGATACGATATAGTTCGACGAGGAAGCACAGAAACTGACAGGTCACATCTTATCAACCAATATATACGTCCTCTGGGTTAGAGCCAACATCCCCGAGACACACAATCAGCCCTCACGTAGGATGGAAGGGCTCAAGTATGAATTTAACATCGCACTTTTCGAAAATCAGCTCTGATCGGATAAATATATTACAGCTTTACGTGAGGCTACACTCATAAATAACATTACCATACTGATGGGCACGCGGACTGAATGTCAGGCTCGTATCTATGGTAATACTGATCTTCCCATCCTACTTAGTCTCGCTAAACGACACCTTTCCATATTTACCTCCCGGATTAAGCCGCTAAGAGCAAACCTCACCGCCAATTAACCGGGATATTTAATACACTATAAGCCAGTGGCACCTAGTGATTTTTTTCTTGGGAGGGCACAACTTTGAAATTTAAAAATCTTATAAAAATATCAACTTAACTGTTATTTATATTGCTACCTGGTAGCGCTAGTGTCGCCTACTACCAAGCGACAACTGGGGCAAATAATGAGTGCAGACCAGTAAGCATAAACGTATTTATTGAACATAGCAATAAACTCAACATAATATTATGAAAGGATGTTACTGCAATATTCAGGGGGGCATACGACCCTACAGCATGTACATGAGGGTGTCGACTCAAGATCAAAAACAATGGAATATATAATGTTTAAGAGAAAGAGCACTGGAATACTAAAAGCCAGAAATGCTTACATGTGCCGCGGAGCTGGGAGATGAGCTCCTGATTAAATGTATGAATATAGAGAATGTTTTCTCCAAACAAAACGGTCAGAATGGGCCCCTTTGAGGGCCAACCTCAACTTATCAAGCTTGAATAGTTACTGAGCTAAAGAAATAAGGCGAAGATAAAAAAGATTGAGGCAAGTATCTAGAAAAGCAGCTTGAAGAGCCCGAGGAAGAAAATTATGACATCCCGGCAGAGAAGTATATTTTGTATGCAGAATACAAATACAAAATACAAAAAAATGTATCTTTAAAAAAAACTGAAATACGAGTATGATGGGAATGCAGAGCCAATAGCCTTAAAGCTGTGAGGTAGCAATTTGTTGAAATTCATTATGCTCTTTTGAGTGTAGAAAAAAATAACAGTGATCCAACATTGTCATCAGAAGCTAAGTCACTTGCCATTTACTTGGAAAATCTTTCTTTAATTTTGACTCTTGTCATCTGGTACTATCTGCTTTAGTGATGCAATAAAAAAAACTATTGAGGTTTTTTGAAGGAATGTGGACATTCAGGCTATGTTTCTGAAATGAATATAGCAAAACAAATAGCCTCTGCTTTGAATATTGAAATTATCTTTAAAGTACCCGGCTGACCAACTAAGAAAACATGAATGTTTGATTATGAAGCCATTGACGAAAATGTTCAAAATACAGAGACAAATTTCAAAGACAACGTTGTAAATCCAGTTATTGATAGCCTGGTGTGATTCTTCAGCTCTCACTTCACAATAAAACATGGGTACTCCTCTACGATACAAAGGAGCTGTCCGAAAAAGATCAACTTTTTGATCTCTGCTTGAAGTTAGAAAGTTAGCTAAAGAAACAATTTTAAAGTCTGAATCGAACATTGATGGATTCCTGTTGTCAGACGATCTGAAACATATTCAACCCACAATTACGAATCAAATTTCAATCACATCCCTTGAAGTACTACATCATATAAATAAAACAAAAACACAAGGTCTGTTTCCAAATATATGGGTAGACCTTCTCATACCAATCAGTGTAACTAGCGAAGAGCGATGTTTTGATAAGTTAAAACTTATTAAATAGGAAATTGACAGTTACTTCTTTTGCATGGATGAAGGCAAGAAAGAACTAATGTAATCAACGAAATACAGACTTAGGTATGGTCTATATATTGTTTTTTATTAGTGCTTAAGTTATTTTTGTTTTATATTAATTCTTAGTTAACATCGATATTTTGGTGTTCTGATGTAGGCCTATGGTATTAGATATACTATTAACCGGTGTATTAAATACAAGAGTGAATTCATTAGAGTGTTGCAAGGTGTCTTCTCCCTCCCTCTCTTTTCCACATCCTCTCCTGTCCCTCACGGGATGTGTATGTTGCCTGCGTATCAATGGCCGACAACTTCCATTTAAGCGTCACGATGCTTATACACTAAACAAAAGCCGATAAAATTTGAATGCTTAGCCTATTAGGGAAAAAACTGTATTTTCAACCAAACCAAAGCTCGATGAGGCTACACCGCCAATGCTATCTATGAATACAGATGAGAACCAAACGTCGGTCGTGCGTGTGGGATCAGCCTCAGTATAATGGTTCACTGGTCTCAACTCCACTGTTTTCTAGGATAGACTCCAGCCTATCGCACCTGCTGAGAGCTGTGTTATCTGGGACGTACAGCCAGTGCTATCTATGAATACAGTTGAGAACCAAACGTCGGTCGTGCGTGTGGGATCAGCCTCAGTATAATGGTTCACTGGTCTCAGTTCCACTGTTTTCTAGGATAGACTCCAGCCTATCGCGCCTGCTGAGAGCTGTTTTATCTGGGACGTAAAGCCAGTGCTCCAAGTAGGTCCTCTCGAATTTTGGTTTCTTCCAGTGCCCTGAAGCTGGTTCATCTGTTTTCCATCAACCCTCACCTGGGACCACTTCAGATCTCTCTGGGGAGAATGGTCATAGACATCGTCAAGTTCTTCTTCATATACAGTCTGGTGCTGTTTGCCTTCGCTTGTGGTGAGTCAATAGCTACAAGTTATACTCCATATTATACAATCTGACTGCATTCCCAATAAAGAGCTCTTGGCTTGGCTTATGGACACATGTAATTAAATATAGTAGCTTTTCAAGCTGTAAGATAATGTTATACCTACATCGAACCTGTGCCTGAATCTAAAGGTTTATGTTGTGGCAGGTCTGAATCAGCTGCTCGGGTACTTCGCTGACTTGGAGCGAGTGAGGTGCTACCATCTACCAGGGGGAATCCCTGACTGGGAGAATAACGGCGACGCTTGCATGAAGTGGAGGAGATTCGGCAAGTAAGAACAGCCGTCGTGCTTGTATCAATCCAACAGTACATCAGATCTTTGATTTTGTCGTCACTCCCTGCTGTTGGGTCGATTACGTAGTATTTTCCTCCGTAGTACCCACGAAGGGTTCTGAGTGCTGGATGACTTATATAATAGCCCCGTCAGCTTCCGGAACGCTCCAGGGACCTTCTTGGCTGGGAGCAAGTTCACTTGTTCCAATTGTTTGACTCGAGGGACTTCATCGCCTGTGTGAGAACGACGTAGGAAAAATAAGGAGGGGAATTGTTGCTTGGGAGGAGGTAGATAGAGGGTGATCCAGCCGATAGATAAAGTGACAGTGTAATTTCTTAAGGGGGAGAGGTGTGGGTGGCTTAAATAGGTCGATTCAGGGATAGGCTATATTAGGGTGAAGATGGGCTGTAGTGACCGGGGCTAGGTAAGTCTAGCTGAAGACACTGTGTAGTGACCGGGGCTAGGTAAGTCTAGCTGAAGACACTGTGTAGTGACCGGGGTGTTCAGCTAAGATAAGAGTGTTATCACGCTGTACAATGTCCCATGTCACCCTCGCGCATCAGGAGATAACGGGGAGAGGGGGGGAATCTAAGTGTTGGCCCTGGATCTGTGTGCAAGATCAAGACAAACATATGAGTAATGGAGGTGGCGGGGCGGAGGATAACAACTTGTTTATTTGAGTGAACAAACCAGTGTTGACTTGGCTACAGTTGAGCCCATGTTTCAGCCTGTTCGAGTCGTCGCAGTCCTTGTTTTGGGCTAGTTTCGGGGGAGTCGGTATCGACAGTTTCGAGCTGACGGGCATCAAGACATACACCCGCTTCTGGGGGCTACTCATGTTCGGGTCTTACTCCGTCATCAACGTGATAGTTCTCCTGAACTTGCTGATAGCCATGATGTCCAACTCTTACGCCATGATAACCGTGAGTTAAAACATTATCCCTGAGTCTGCGTGATGCTCAACTCATACAGCCGTCAAGTCCATTGACATAACTATGAGATTATGATCATTCACACGGCTTATTTTCCCACATGTTCTTGCTAATAAGAGCCATGTTTATATTTATTGTTTCCAGGAGCACTCTGACATCGAGTGGAAGTTTGCCCGCACCAGACTCTGGTTGAGCTATTTCGAGGAGAGCGCCACCTTACCACCCCCTTTCAACATCTTCCCCACCCCTAAACACATCATGAAGCTACTGGGCATGCGCAAGGAGGACAAGCTAAGACGCATGTCCACCAGGGTACGACCAACCTGACGGACAATTTGGGTCTGGATTAGCTTAGAATTGCAGTAATAAAACTAGCACTGCTCCGTAAATTATCTATGTCAAGTTAGAATCTTATTGTGCTGGACCAACACCATCGTGATGAGGTCAGAGGTCATGTCTAGTCTGTGTTTCAGCGCAAGGAACGTCATGAGAAGGAGCGGGACTATCGCTACACCGCGGTGATGAGGTCACTGGTCTGGCGCTACGTGTCCACAATGCACCGCCAGGCCGAGGACAACCCTGTCACGGAGGACGACATTAACGAGGTGAAGACGGAGGTGTCCGCCATGAAATGCCAGCTGCTGGAAGTCCTCGGCAAGAACGGCATGGACATCTCGTGCGCGGACTCCAAGGAGAAGAGTGGGTTGAGACGAGAGTATTAGCTTCGTGTCCGTCTGGTTCTCGTTTGTTTCTAGAATCATGTCAGTATTGGTCCATTCTGAGACATTATTACTTTGGGAGAGGGCGAAGGCAGAGTAGTTGATGAATGTGTGATGCTCATATTGGGGCCATGGTAGCATTACTTGCTTCACAAAGAAAGAACAGATTTAAAGGTAAAAACGAGGAGAGGCCCCTATAAACATCTTCTCGAGCCATTGAATGATCAAAAATGAATGCCAGGGGATGGTAGCTAGACGTAACTTGCCACTATCCTCTTTTAGGGGCTGGAGGGTGTCGGAACACATGATTGGTTTGTACATGAGAGCCAGTGTACACTCCACTTACCCTTGAACGTCTTACCTTGCCTGATAACACTATGACTCTATCTTATAAGCTATAACATGGTGGAATAATGCACGGTGCATGTAATTACTGGTCCATAATGAATATGAGCCTGGTCAGATTGATCCTTTGTTCGCCCACAGCGATCATGGGCAAGAAGATGCGCATGTGGGAGCGACGTCTCATGAAGGACTTCCACCTGGCTCCTGTGACAGGAGAGGAGGAGCTGGACCAACTCAAGGAACCACCTCCGGAGAACGAGGACTCTCTGGCAAGGTTCCGGCGTATTGCCAAGCTGGCCGTCATCAACTCATCCGCTCACAAGTGGGGGGAGGTCGTGCGAGGAGCATGCCAGGCGTAAGTACATCAGGTCAACAGGTCTAATTGGTGGTCGAGGAGTATGCCAGCCATAAACGCATCAGGTCAACAGGTGGTAGAGATAAACCAAAGTTCAAGATCAGTGTTCAAAACGCTGGTAGTTGAATGCTCCTATGATATTACCTCGCTTTAGGCACTTCAACCTACAGACGTTTGAAAATTCATCAAGGAAAGAAATTTCCCGACGTCGACTACCTATACTGGAAGTGATCAATGAATATAAACATTTGTAATGCCAATATTGTATTATGCCTGAAACTCTCACAAGGTGGACTTCACATCAGTTGAGCTATTCAGCAAACGATGGTATTTATAATGACTAGTTACATAAATCCATAAAGCCTAAAGCATATTTTTACTTTATCAATATAGACAATTTTCTACCTTGAGATTATAATATATCTTGACGTTTTATATGACTCAGAATTTTTTTTAAAAAGTGGGTTTTACTAATGTGTCTGTCTTCTCTGCACTAGAGGTTACAACCAAAATTGGTTGGTGCATTTAGTTCAAACTTAATATTTATAAGTTATGTGGTGATACCGCGAGGGGAAGTCGTGATTCATTGATCTTATCACAGGGAGCAGACACTATAACTGGTTGTGGGGTTTCAGGTCACAGATCGGCCGTTGCAACAACCGCGAATCGTTCAAGAACCAACAGAACCTGCGCAAGGCCATGGAGCAAGCCCAGAGACTCGTCATGTGTAGTCCCGTGGCCGAGGACTCGCGGTCGGTGACACCCATCCCTCTGCCAGAAACGACGGGAGAGTCCATCAGGGAGCTGCTCAAGGACATCACGGAGCAGAACAAGGAGCTGGGAATAGCCGGGAACAATTCTAGGGGACCAGGAGGTAGAGGAGGTTTCCTTAGTGTGGGAAATAAAGACCAGCATTCTTCACGGGCAACCACCCCTATTGCGACACTTGTCAAAACATTGAAGGAGGAACAGAAGACCGTCCCAAACTCCGCAATCGCTGGTCCAGAGAAGAACCCTCTCGGCAAGACTGATGAGAGTAGACAAAAGACTGCTCCAGGGGGGTTGTCTCAGCCCCCGGCATCAACCAGCAAGAAACAGTATGAGCACCTACCACTCAATGATGACCCTAGTCCTCTTATACCCACTAGAAAACCAAACGGAGAGTCACCACCCAAGGTCATCAAGAGGAAGGCCCCAAGCGAGGTACCCGGGGCAGCTCATAAAGGTGCCTTGACCCCCCAGACCATGGGTCCTGAGAACAAGTCCTCGGCGTTGCTGCCCAAGTTCGAGGTGACGTTGGCCCAGTCTGTCAACAACAACAATAATCCAGGAGATCTGGGGAAAGCTACCAGCACAGAGCAACTCATCAGCCCGTCCCCCGAACCACTCAGACCTGGCAAGAGGGTAGAGGATGTCAACACGATCAAACGTGTCCCCAAGGCCGGCTGGCTCTAACTCCACAGGGTATGGGTTTCTGTTTGTTAGAGAACTGTTCAATTCTAAACAAGCAACAAGAATACTTAGTTAAGTACTTTCAACAAATACAGTAGCATCTAACATGATTATTGTGTGGCGACTTTATTTAGTAGTTTGTCTTGCTATACATTGGAGCTATCAGCATTTTCAACAGTTAATAATCCAATATTATATTTTGAATAGAAACATTTTAGTTTACAAGTTGATTTGGATGTTAAGAAAGCTTTACAAATTTAAACTTCCAAATAAAGAGTTCTATTGATAACACTACAGGAGTTCCCGGACCCCCACAAGTGTGGATTGTATAAACAATTATTGTCTGTATGCGTCACGTGTTTAAAACTATAACATAATAAAGATAATGTATCATATTTTCATTGAATGTATATTTTATTATCAATATTGTTTCTTTATTCAATTTATCTAAATCACATAATATATACTAAGAATAATTTTAGCTCAATGAAAGATAAAGATATATTTTAAATAAATGTTAATTGAATTTAATGTGTATTTTTGACCTTACCCCTTCAAATATTTTATCAAATGTACTGATGACAATATTTTGTCTTTTAAGTATTTTATAAAATAAATACATTTTCCTCATCATAAAACTATCACATGGGGATGGTCATGAAATAAATAACAGAAATGTTCTCTAAAAAACCAATATATTTCAAAATAAGGTGCACAGCGCCTGATCATATGTTGCTTGTAAGATCTCCATATGAAATGCAACATGTGAACGTTTGTTTTCTTTTTTTTACTGCACAAGAACAGTAATATAATCTCGCAATATTTTTTAACAAAATACTGAACATATTAACAGTTTAAATTGGGTAAGTAACCAACCAAAGGGTCATATATTTAAGGGGTAAACATTTTCCATATAACTAAGATTTTATTTATCTGGGAAGATCTTATACATAATTATAAACTATAAATAGCTAATGTAGGCCTCATAGCATATTTTGGGTGTCAAAAAATAGGAAAAGTAGAACATTTTGATGTAAAAGTAGAATTGACAATTTGATAAAAAAAAAAAGGTAGGACATGTTAAAAACACGATATTCACCTCATAGTGTCAAAATAAAATAAATAATAAAAAACAACATTTTAACTAAAACAACGTGTTGGGCCTACAGCAAAATTAAGAGACAGTAGTTTATAAAAGAAAGGAGGAATGCACAACCATCATCACCCCCTTGCAATCTTCCTCAACCCCCTCTTTAATTTACTTTTAAAAATAATCTTTGAAACATCATAATAAAAATATATTTTTTACCCCCGCGTCTTCAATACCCGTTAGGGTTATTTGGCTGGATAATATAGTCTGCGCTACTAGGATCGCAGACATGTTAGCTGGATAATATAGTCTGCACTACCAGGATTGCAGACATGTTAGCTGGAGAATATAGTCTGCGCTACCAGGATCGCAGACATGTTAGCTGGAGAATATAGTCTGCGCTACTAGGATCGCAGACATGTTAGCTGGAGAATATAGTCTGCGCTACCAGGATCGCAGACATGTTAGCTGGAGAATATAGTCTGCGCTACCAGGATCGCAGACATGTTAGCTGGAGAATATAGTCTGCGCTACCAGGATCGCAGACATGTTAGCTGGAGAATATAGTCTGCGCTACTAGGATCGCAGACATGTTAGCTGGAGAATATAGTCTACGCTACTAGGATTGTAGACATGTTAGCTGGAGAATATAGTCTGCGCTACCAGGATTGCAGACATGTTAGCTGGAGAATATAGTCTGTGCTACCAGGATCGCAGACATGTTAGCTGGAGAATATAGTCTGCGCTACCAGGATTGCAGACATGTTAGCTGGAGAATATAGTCTACGCTACCAGGATTGCAGACATGTTAGCTGGAGAATATAGTCTGCGCTACCAGGATTGCAGACATATTAGCTGGAGAATATAGTCTGTGCTACCAGGATTGCAGACATGTTAGCTGAAGAATATAGTCTGCGCTACCAGGATCACAGACATGTTAGCTGGAGAATATAGTCTGCGCTACCACGATCGCAGACATGTTAGCTGGAGAATATAGTGTGCGCTACCAGGATTGCAGACATGTTAGCTGGAGAATATAGTCTGCGCTACCAGGATTGCAGACATGTTAGCTGGAGAATATAGTCTGCGCTACCAGTATCGCAGACATGTTAGCTTGAGAATATAGTCTGCGCTACCAGGATCGCAGACATGTTAGCTGGAGAATATAGTCTGCGCTACTGTAACAAGTTACACGTAATAACACTCACCAACCCGGGGAACCCGCTCTCGGAAGGTCAACACACGGCACAAACTCGATCACCGGCCTCCGCTCTCGGAAGATACAACTAACAGACTGAACGCCACGCCCGAGCCTGCCCCCAGCGAAGCTCGAACACGTGTCCAGCCAGCCGAAGAAAAAATAAAGAAGAGTTCCGCATCCGGCCACGCGTAGCGTCGAGGCGTTTCTATATCGTTCTGGAACCACCTCTCTCCTTAGATTGTGATGTTCTACAGCCTTCCTATTCCTTCGGTCTTCCCCCCTTTCTGAGAATTATGTTTTGTATATATATCAGCTTGCCGGGATCATGACTACACTTACTACCCCACCGGCTTGTGGATAAGAGGTGAGGACGGCGACCTAGGTCTTGGGGAATATTATCTTACGTATCAAAATTACTATTTCGGCGTCATGGGGGGAACTCTGTCAAAATTGTCATTTGGATTTTATAACTAATTTATTTTATATTTGAACTTGGAAATGCTATGCGCTTATCGCGGCATGTAGTGAGACCGTCGCTTTCATCACCGCCTAAATTTGGGGTCTGAGCCCAATCTTTCTTGTAATTTATATATTTTGTAAATAGTGGTTTATGACCAGGGCGCCCGGAGATTGTCTGTGGTCCCGGGTTAGAAACCCGCCTTGTGTTCGATTCACGAGTTTAGCGGTATTTGAGCTCGACTTTGTTTATCGAGTCAAATACCGAGAGTCGGTGTGTTACTTAGTTTACTGTTACATTGGGGACTGGCAGGGTTACTATGACGTCACGTTTGTTACGAGCGTCTGTAGAAAACTTAATGTATATACTAGACTGGATAACTGTTGCGCGGGAGTTACAGTTAGTACTACCCTCTTGTTATGGGAACTATTCTAGTAAGTGAAGCAGCCAAGGAACTAAAGTCCATAATATTGAGATCCCGGACTGTACTTTGTTGATAGGTTTAGTGTTTTTGGGTGACCGTCTTGAGGAGGTTACGAGTTTGTTTACCTTGTGATCTAGTTGACTCCGTTGATGAACGGAGAGGTGCGCTTCACGCACAGTTTAATGTTTGTATTATTCTATTATTGTTTTTGTTACAATAAAACATATTTTGTTCAACCAGGTAACATTCTTGCCTGATTTTCGTCTTCCTCACCTTATAGATAGTAAGGGGGGGTTACACTACCAGGATCGCAGACTCACCAGCTGGTGACAATGGGAAACACTGGGGCTCGCAATTTGAAGCGAGCCCAACGGTTCAAGATATTTGTCTGATATTAAAGAAAAACCACAAATTCAGAGAGCAACAAGGGCCACTGCAAGAGTTGTATAGTGTAATATGACTGCATCCCCGCTAAATACTAATAGTACTAATAGGGTACCAAAATACCAGACAAGAAAATGGGTGTAAAAATATAACCCCTTCTGTTTCTCTTGATATTGTTTAGCTTTTAATATACCAGAGTGAACCCGAGTTTTATAAAACCATAAAAGTAATTAGGCTTATGTTGTTCATAATTTTATTTTAATATGCTTAGTATTGGGTAAATTATTTACAAGTTATTTATTTATAATAAAATATTACCTTATTTAGTGTATAAATAATGTTTTTAAACACCAAGAAAATTACATTTTGTTGTAACGCAGATTTACTCGGACCTGAAAGCAAAGTAACCGAGCTAACCAAAGCGTTTATTCTCCGTTAATCACATCCACTGAGCCCGATGGAAGTGAAAGCTAAATCATTAAATGAAACAAACTTTTTAATTCGATTAGGACTCCTCAATCATTTAACAACTATCAATGACATCCTTCCAATCAATTAAAGTTACTTTGTCATAGAGAAAAGTTTTGATTTGATTTGAGCAAGGTGCTGATTCGCAGAGATCGGCCAGCATTTTTAAGTTGTGTTCATATTTTTGTCCACCCTCAACTGAAAAGATAAAATCTGAAGGAAGCATTTGGGCCGCTACCATCCCATTATTCTCTGTTCTATTATCTAGTAGACCTTCAATACATGTTAAACACCTCTCTTCGTTGTAACTTTCATAATAACGCTCTATTTTATGAGTTTGACCATATCTAATGGGCTCACAATCTTTTACAAATTTTTCCAAAGTTGAGGCTATAATAGGTATTGACGCAACACCGTATGTAGGAACCAACCCCTCTACCAACTGTCCCGCGTGTCTCCCGAACACTGACATGTCACTTCTGCACGAGACACTATGGTAAATGATGGAGAATTCAAGATACAGGTAGACTCGCAATACTTCATGAATAGGTACGCAGCTCTTTAATCCTAGTATTAGTTGCTCGAGTACGAGTAACACGTTTTCAGGCTCGTGATCAAAAGACTCGATACACAAACACTTGATAAAGGCGTGAAGGGACGAACGGGCAGCTAACGATGAAAACTCAGTTTGTTCATTCTTCCATGATGAAACAAAGTTATGCATGGCTATTTTTATTACCGAGACGGATTCTTCCACACTGTATAGAGTTTTGTCAGAGAAAATATACGCTACACATAAATTGAACATTGAAGAGGATAATTTAGGATCAAAGAGGTGCATTTCAATCAGGTTCTCAATAAACTCGTCTGAAAGCCAGGTAAGAATATCTGGTGTGATATTATTAAACAGTTTGTTGATATGAGAATATACTTTACATTCTCTCTGTGCGATGTCGGTCAAGATGGTCCAAGACAGTTTAATAAATTCAGTCCTGTATTGTAGAGGCATGTGTTTGATTTCTGTTAACAAGGACAGAACATTCTTGTCAGACCCAGTTATTGTTTTGATCATACTCGTCAATCCCTGCCATCTGACGGGAGAAGGCTCAATGACGAAGAATTTGATGCTCAGTTGAAGAAGCACTTCTCTAATCGAGGGACTATCATTCTCCTGCCATGATTTGGAAAGCAAATTTGTGGCATCTTGTACATTTAAAACATGACATGCCAGACGAAGTGCGTGCTTCCTCGCCGAAACAGTTCCCTGAGTCAACTCTTCAAGAAAGTGATGAACTCTCAACTCGGGGGCTGTGCAACATATGCTCATCAGTGAGCCCAGAACAAGCTTCAGATAGTCACCCGTACAAAACTTAAGTAACATTTGTAAACCATAGAAAGGTTTTATGTTTTTAAAGGAGCTTGCGAGCACTTTCTGAATTGTGTAAAGTTCCACATCGGTCTCACTGAAAACATCAACTTTTCGTGAAGAGGGGAGAAAAGTTGAGGTGACATGACAAAAATCTGACTCGGCCATGAAGTATGATAATAGTGCGATAGCTCTCGACTTTTCCCCAGAACCCCCTTCACCACTCAACAAATCTTTGCAAGTATTAACAACGTGGTCACAAAAACCAAGCTTTCTAAAGACAGATTTGTAAGGTTTTACAAGCCTCTCTTGCAATATATATGCTATAATAACCTGCATATTATCGGACAAGTGGTCTGGACACTGGCGAGCAAAATAGCTAACAACTGTGACATTTGGAACAGTTTTCAAAAAAACCGGGAAAAGAATTTGTCTTGCAGAGTAATCCTTGCTGAGAAGGGAAATAACTTGGCTCGCATGTTTCTTTTGATCAGAGAGCACAATTTCTTGTAAGCGATCCATGAGCCAGGGAAAGTTTTCGGCTGACATCCGCTCTTGGGGATGACCAGTATTCCATGCTATGATCGACTTCTCGACAGATATTACTGCTCTAACAGTGTTTTCTTTATTTAACAACAATGAGCCCGAGGGTAAAACTGACCCAAGATTCTCCGCAGCATTTACAAGTAATTGTTTTTCATGTCTTGAGTCCTTGAATGAAATGTCCCAAAGTGGATCATCTCTAGATACACTCAGTTTTACCAACTGTTGAATGTGTGCAGGGGTGATATTATTTCTAGTTATATGATACTTAACAGATATTTTAATCAATCTACTATTAAAATAAGTATGTTTCTGGCTTTCATCATTAATGATAGAAATTTGAAGTAACTCATCTATGGAACACCAATGTTCATCACTTAATTTCATCAAATCAAACTCCTCCATGAGAGTTAATAAAAACTTTTCTATGACCAAATTATCATTACGATACCTTGTGGCGACTAATTTGCAAATGTCAGCCAGTGCTGCTGTATCTTCATTAATTGAACACGTTAGGACTAACTGCGCTATCAGGTTAGACCTGGAGTGTCCATTCTCTGCTTCGAGCAGCAACTTCTTCAGTCTGGGAACCGAGATGTCTATTGTCATGAAACATATCCAGTCAGTCGTGCTACCCGATTGTTTCTCGCACTTCTTGGCATATCTAGATTCTGCCAGCTTATTTCTGCTTTGCGGAAGAAGCAATTGTATCGCGTGTCTCGAACCAACAGAAGGATGGTCCTCCATACTTTGACCGTACACTTTCAGGAAGGTGTCAAAAACAAGTGCTCTCCTCTCGTCAAGTGGTAAGTGCCGAACAAGGGTTGACAAACCCCCGGAGCGCTTACCGGCATACACGTTTGGTTCAAATAGCTTGTCGAAACATGAAACTGATTTAGGAAATGAATTCAAATAAAACACTTTGAATTCATCGGGAGTAAAGTTTTTGAAAATATCCTTCAAGTTTAATATTTTTATATACTTCTCAGCTGATTGAGTCAATGATGATTTGTCGGCGTAAATTAATTTTTGGGTGGACCGCCTTCCCAAGGGTGCACGTGAAAAAGCCGTCCAAGTACTAGTTTTATTGCATCTCTCAAATAAAAGTATAAAAACGTTGGGATAGGTGTGTGCGAGTAGTTTCAAAACTGGTTTGTAAATATGATCAATGGTATTTGACTTTAGATGCATTTTTGCCAAATAAAAGAAAACCTCATATGATGATTTCTTGAGCATATATGACAACTGTTTACAAGGTAATAGGGCATCATAGGTCTCCAAAAAGACATAAATAAATGCATGTCCGCAAATGGGAAGCAGTTTAATTGCTTGATTCACACCGTACTTCCCCCTGACTGCCTCGAAGAAACCCTCGGCTAGATCTTCATCTTTCAAGTGAATGAAAAGTGCATGCAAAACTTTCTGTCTGGTAGAAAATGATATGCGAGGGAAGATGTGTTCCAAAAAGTAATCAGGATTCAGAACTGATTTGTCCGTGCCATCAAAAAACCATTGGAATTTAAGAACCCTGTTAATGAGATGCATGTCCTCACTTGTCAGTATGTCGACGACACCACTCGATCTCTCGAAAACATTTAAAAGTTCAGTTTTCACAATCTTTTGTAGCACATCTGTTGAACTAAGCAAACTAATAATAGAGTCGACTTCTGCAGAGTCTGTGTAGTACGACGACGTTATCAGTCTGATGAAGGTATTTATTCGTTTGTGCTGCTCCCCAATAGTAGCACTCTGAGCGATGCGCTCTAAATTGTGCCTAACTAGTTCCTCCATGTCGGATTGTTGGCACTAACTGTGAACAGAAGAAAAGATAAATATGAAATATACCAGCACAGAACATGATATAAAGCTTTTTGCCATAAATTATAAACATTCTATACAAACAAAAATATAGGGGCTAAGACTTATTGGTCAGAAATAGTTTGTTGTGCCTCACTGCTCAGTCAGCCTTGTATCTTTCCTCCGCACTCGCACCGGCCGCTCCAACCACCCTCCCTACTGCCTGGACCACTCGCGATCCATGTTCTCTGAGCCGTCCGTGACGCTCTTACCTCTGTAGTCAACTCCCTTCTTCCTATTGGCTCGCTTGGCGGCCATTAGCACTCTCGTTTTCCCCAACCAATGGGAAGCTCCCTTTTCTCTGATTGGACAAGGCCAGGCAGCAGCGGAGGGTATATAACCCGGTGAACTCTCGAGCCGGGTCAGTGGTGACCCACCCTGGCGAACCACCTTTTGAAAGAGCTGAATAAATTGTCATTCTATGAAAGAGCATTTGTGTCGTCACCTGTCCTTCCACGACTACCCCTTACCTCCCATCGAGACTTCGTGTTGCCGGGACTCTCATCCCACCCTCCAACCTGATCGTCCCTTCCGACGGTGACCCCACAGGATGGGATACACCCACCGCGCCGGCAAGGCCCACCGACAGAAGACCCTAAAGAAGACAGCGACCACCAAACAGTACTCCACTCATGGATCCATCTTCTACTGCAGCCACCAGACCTCCGAACGCCAACACTCCGCTCCAGGATCTCCGAGAGTAGATAATTCCTTCCCTCGACTTTCCCCCACACCGACCATCCGACCCCCACCTACTCCAATTTCCCCTTTTAGCCCTGAGGGCTACCATTTACATACCCTGACCACCCAAGAACTCGCCTATGTTTTCTCCCCCATCTCCCTTCCTTACCCCCATCCACTGGACCCACGAGATCGACGCCTGACAACCACCGTCGCCCGGATCTCGCGATCCATGTTCTCTGAGCCGTCCGTGACGCTCTTACCTCTGTAGTCAACTCCCTTCTTCCTATTGGCTCGCTTGGCGGCCATTAGCACTCTCGTTTTCCCCAACCAATGGGAAGCTCCCTTTTCTCTGATTGGACAAGGCCAGGCAGCAGCGGAGGGTATATAACCCGGTGAACTCTCGAGCCGGGTCAGTGGTGACCCACCCTGGCGAACCACCTTTTGAAAGAGCTGAATAAATTGTCATTCTATGAAAGAGCATTTGTGTCGTCACCTGTCCTTCCACGACTACCCCTTACCTCCCATCGAGACTTCGTGTTGCCGGGACTCTCATCCCACCCTCCAACCTGATCGTCCCTTCCGACGGTGACCCCACAGGATGGGATACACCCACCGCGCCGGCAAGGCCCACCGACAGAAGACCCTAAAGAAGACAGCGACCACCAAACAGTACTCCACTCATGGATCCATCTTCTACTGCAGCCACCAGACCTCCGAACGCCAACACTCCGCTCCAGGATCTCCGAGAGTAGATAATTCCTTCCCTCGACTTTCCCCCACACCGACCATCCGACCCCCACCTACTCCAATTTCCCCTTTTAGCCCTGAGGGCTACCATTTACATACCCTGACCACCCAAGAACTCGCCTATGTTTTCTCCCCCATCTCCCTTCCTTACCCCCATCCACTGGACCCACGAGATCGACGCCTGACAACCACCGTCGCCCGGAAACTGGACTTCGACGAGACCAAACCAGTTACCGCGAAGCCGCAGTGAAGGGATAACAAGTTTGTTTCGTCTTTCAGTGAGAAGGGGGGTTTATTAGAGTCTCAGAGCTACTTTAACCATGCATCAAGATTATAGCGTATTGATTTATAGGATTAGCAAGAAGGAAACAGTCCGATTGCAAACTTTTGATAAAGATATACCTACAACTATACACAATTATATAGCATAGGTATCATAGACTGTTTGTTATTTTAATGGCAAGATGTTTAACTTTTTCTAAGTCTTAAAATTGTGTGTTCTAAAGTACTATTTTCCTAAATTCATCAAATACTGTTCTTTCGAGTGTTAAGTATTGTCAATTTCATTGTTATAGTATTGTTTGGTGGCCCTGGCTCACATACACCAACACGATTCAAACATAAGATCTCTAGGTAGGCTGTCCTCACTGCCGAGCTGAAGGGTGCGACCTTCCATCTAGAATATAACTGTACGCTCTCGCATCCTTGTCCCGGTGATTTCTCCGCAGGTATGCCTGTGTCTTGGCGACCACAGCGTAATGTAACACAGAGACGCTCCAATAGGTCACTCTGCCAACTATTCCAGACATTTTGTCAAACTATTATTTTAGTTTTAGGCCACTATTTTTACCGGCATCCTGATTCCCTTATCTATAAAATAAGTGTTTGTTTGTCAAAATCTGTTTAGTCGTTTCTGTTACTGGAAACAGAATTTTCAAACTATATATAAGATATATGATAGAGAGCGTGATAAAATGTGAGAGTGTGAGTGAGAGTGTGAGAGTGTGATAGAGAGAGTGAATGTGAAAACATAGCTTAGCTAAGATATTTGTAATATGTGACTATTTGCTAAAATTAACACCAAACCTGGGTGACCTGGCGGTCTAGGGGTAACGTGTCAGACTTCTGTGCTGGCGGCCGGGGTTCAATCCTCGGTCCCGGCAAAGATTTATCTGATTACCAAACCCTTCCTTCACCTCTGACAAGACATCTTGTGAATGTGGGGAATGCCAGGCCTCCACCGTGGTTCGGATCCCACGTTAAACTGTAGGTCCTCCATTTCATCTCACAATCACCCTACCATTACACATTAGCGTAAGAGCGTATAACCCGAACGGGTGGTAAGACGCGGTGATAGTAATAATAATAATAATAATAATAATAATAACACCAAACCTTACACTTGGATAGTTAAAATGGATTATTTTTTAACATTATTCAAGATAATTTTGTTGTTTTTGGGCTTACAATACATACCAACACATATTTAAAAATAAATATATTTTCACGAACTTAACCTTTTAACTTTTGAATTATACTCAATATAATTGATTTAAATTTCAATTGAGGATAACATTCCAATAAGAGTTTAGTTTAGGCATCTCAATCCCGACCAGCATCCAAAGAGAACATTGTGATGTGTTTGGACCAACAATTGATGAAGATAAGTTGTTATCTTTTAGCCACGGCAGTATAGTTTATTTAGAGATTACAACCATATATTGACCTACAAAGCTCATCTCATGGCCAATATCACTAAAAAGTTATCTTTCTTTATTTATTTATCATAATGTACAACTGAGGGTACATATTAATGCAGCTCAAATATAGGCTTTCATCTCACGCTGTATGCTTTTTTCAAGGTCATTCTTTAAAAAAAAATTCTAAAATGTTTCAATAAATAGTTAATACGTGGTTTACAGCGTCCTGGTAAAACATATATGTGGTTTACAGCGTCCTGGTAAAACATATGTGTGGTCCGCAGCTAAATAAAGGTTGGTGACGTCTGCTTTACAAATTATATTGAAGAAACCATTTAAAATTAATAAAAATGGTTCAAACGGCAGCATAAAGATACCGTGGATCAACGATGGAGTGTGTTTCTATTGTTATTAAATGGCAGATGATTTTACACGTCTATTAGCGAGCAACCCTCAAAATATGAGCGATAAATGACCCTAATACAGGATTAGCCCAAGAGAGCTCAGTGGTAAGATACTGACGTGCTAAGTTGGAGGTTCCTCATTTAGTCCCAGATCTGATATAGGTTTGAAGCAATATCACCAACTTATTAGCGGCTTGGGCTTTGTGAATTTCCTCGTAAAAGTGTTTCATTGCCTTGGAATGCCCTTTACACCTCTTCTACCTCTATTTTTTAAATAATAAAAATGTTCTTTGCACTATTATTACACTTCACACAATTCCTAGAGAGAGATGGTGATGGGTCAGGTAACAATCCCTAGAAAGAGATGGTGATGGGTCAGGTAACAATCCCTAGAGAGAGATGGTGATGGGTCAGGTAACAATCCCTAGAGAGAGATGGTGATGGGTCAGGTAACAATCCCTAGAGAGAGATGGTGATGGGTCAGGTAACAATCCCTAGAGAGAGATGGTGATGGGTCAGGTAACAATCCCTAGAGAGAGATGGTGATGGGTCAGGTAACAATCCCTAGAGAGAGATGGTGATGGGTCAGGTAACAATCCCTAGAGAGAGATGGTGATGGGTCAGGTAACAATCCCTAGAGAGAGATGGTGATGGGTCAGGTAACAATCCCTAGAGAGAGATGGTGATGGGTCAGGTAACAATCCCTAGAGAGAGATGGTGATGGGTCAGGTAACAATCCCTAGAGAGAGATGGTGATGGGTCAGGTAACAATCCCTAGAGAGAGATGGTGATGGGTCAGGTAACAATCCCTAGAGAGAGATGGTGATGGGTCAGGTAACAATCCCTAGAGAGAGATGGTGATGGGTCAGGTAACAATCCCTAGAGAGAGATGGTGATGGGTCAGGTAACAATCCCTAGAGAGAGATGGTGATGGGTCAGGTAACAATCCCTAGAGAGAGATGGTGATGGGTCAGGTAACAATCCCTAGAGAGAGATGGTGATGGGTCAGGTAACAATCCCTAGAGAGAGATGGTGATGGGTCAGGTAACAATCCCTAGAGAGAGATGGTGATGGGTCAGGTAACAATCCCTAGAGAGAGATGGTGATGGGTCAGGTAACAATCCCTAGAGAGAGATGGTGATGGGTCAGGTAACAATCCCTAGAGAGAGATGGTGATGGGTCAGGTAACAATCCCTAGAGAGAGATGGTGATGGGTCAGGTAACAATCCCTAGAGAGAGATGGTGATGGGTCAGGTAACAATCCCTAGAGAGAGATGGTGATGGGTCAGGTAACAATCCCTAGAGAGAGATGGTGATGGGTCAGGTAACAATCCCTAGAGAGAGATGGTGATGGGTCAGGTAACAATCCCTAGAGAGAGATGGTGATGGGTCAGGTAACAATCCCTAGAGAGAGATGGTGATGGGTCAGGTAACAATCCCTAGAGAGAGATGGTGATGGGTCAGGTAACAATCCCTAGAGAGAGATGGTGATGGGTCAGGTAACAATCCCTAGAGAGAGATGGTGATGGGTCAGGTAACAATCCCTAGAGAGAGATGGTGATGGGTCAGGTAACAATCCCTAGAGAGAGATGGTGATGGGTCAGGTAACAATCCCTAGAGAGAGATGGTGATGGGTCAGGTAACAATCCCTAGAGAGAGATGGTGATGGGTCAGGTAACAATCCCTAGAGAGAGATGGTGATGGGTCAGGTAACAATCCCTAGAGAGAGATGGTGATGGGTCAGGTAACAATCCCTAGAGAGAGATGGTGATGGGTCAGGTAACAATCCCTAGAAAGAGAAGGTAAGATAAGCTGTACAAACATGCCAGAACCACTGGTGATATATTTATGGTTTCAAGGACAGACAGACGGTGTCTTGGAGTGAGAAGGGACGAGTTGTCTGCTCTACCCTGACCAGGCCGTTCTGTTTCGGCTATTGTGGGCTTGTATCGGATATATTTTCCAAACCCGGGGCAAAATATGAATCACCTCAGCTCGTATCAGTTTTTATGAGTTTCAGATTGAATATTAATGTGACTGAAGTACCGTTATAAAGTTTATTTCAATGAATAAATCTCCTCAAGTACTTCTAACATTCCAAATATGTGATCTTTTCATCATTTGGTTTTTCTAAAAATTGTTGCATTAGAAGCCAAAATTTCACACTGAGTAAACATTATTATTATTATTATTATTATTAGCACCGCGTCTTACTACCCGTTCGGGTTGTACGCACTTACGCTAATGTGTAATGGTAGGGTGATTATGAGGTGAAATGAAGGACCTATAGTTTAACGTGGGATCCGAACCACGGTGGAGGCCTGGCATTCCCCACATTCACAAGATGTCTTGTCAGAGGTGAAGGAAGGGTTTGGTAATCAGATAAATCTGTGTCTGGACCGAGGATTGAACCCCGGCCGCCAGCACAGAAGTCTGACACCTTACCCCTAGACCACCAGGTCACGCTGAGTAAACACTGTGCTTAAAATATACATTTAATCTATATTTAATACACAGAACAAAGTTTGGTTTAAGAAGACCTACTAAAATATATATATATATATTTATAATTATTTTGTTATTAATTTTGGGCCCTTCACTTTAGTGCCAGTATTACGGTCAATGGGGTAACTGTTCACTCTACCAGTGTTCTGAAAGATTTGGAGGGGAAAACTAAAAAAAAAAAAACTTATAAGAAAGAAAATATAAAATATAATTAACAAAAAATAAAAAAACCAGAAGAAAGAAGTGTTTCTCTTAATTGCATGTAACCCCATTAGGCCGGACCACAAACTTTTGTGCTCTAAATATCAATTTCAAGTCTCACGTCAATAATAATTGTTTACCCTGGGACGACTACAGATTATTCCTTTCTGACAGTGTGGTTGGCTAGAGTGCAAATTCATAGATTTACAAAACTACTATTTTATAAATTTATTTATCTCCTTAAAAACCAGTAAGGAAAAATATTTTTTTGAGTGAGAGTTAAATAATTTAAAAAATTCTAATCCTGTTTATTGTTTAATATTCTACTCTGTTCAATGCCACATTGATTTATTTTACCTTTTAAAACCTCGGTGGACGAGACTAAACTGCCGATGACAGAGAGATCGAGGTTTAAATCTTGGTTATATATACCGAGTGTGGTGTTACCAAAATGGTTTTTCCCTCTACCAAGATGAAAATGCGGTTACACTTTCTATAAATATAACTTTCCTCATTCTGAAAACCTCTAGCGTAACTAGGCCTATTAGATTAGCAATTAGCACCGGCGGGTAGTAAGACTGCTAGGAAAAAATATAAAAAACAAAACGTTTATTAACATTCTAATAAGGTGCCACAATATGGCAATCCCCTTCGAGAAGGCGCCGCGAGACTAAAAAGGTCTACTCTATATTATGAGCATTATTCCCAATAGTATTAATGTTATCTGAAAATAATGTAATGTTCGTGAAAAGATAATAGGCCTCTATAACTAGATTCATCCTTAACCTTGATACCAGAAACTAAAAATGACATGGGCATACCAGCCTGATGTTTAAAAAAAAAATTACATACCTGTTAGTGATAATAAACAATATTCATGAAATCACATACATTTGGGAGTGCCCTAAATTAATATGTACTCATTGTTAAATAGATAAAAACATGTGATGGATTGTATTGTAAAATGGCCAGATAATCGCGGTTAGCGAAAAACAGTCACACAAACTTGATACAGTCCTAAGCTAGGCTTTGTGAATTTATTATTTTACAGCTCGGCCACCCTAGCGCTCTAATTACTTTTTTGTCAGCTCGTTTCAACAGAAAGATAACCGTCAAGGCGTCAATATTGTTTTGCGTCAGTGAAATTAATAGTTTTGATTTCAACTATGAAAATTTAGGCGCGTGAATTTTAAATTAATATTTAGTAAATCAAATGAGAATAAAATTGTTTAGTTGTTACCTGCCGCTTTTATATATGTGTAAACACAGAACGTTTTTGTGTCGACAGCAAGGCATGTCCAGGTAGTAAGTTGTTTACTAAAAACTTGTCTATCAACTCTTTAGTACATGACCACATCTTGTAAGGTATTCTTGCAATTAATATAACAAACGTTATATTATACTATTAGTAGCTTAAAATATACCAAAGTATACTATTTCACTGAAAAATTTGAACTAATGTATAGCGTCCAAGTCAAAATGTGTGTTTTGTAAAGGGGCCCCTTTTGTTTCCCGCTAAGGAAGCAGAGAGGTTATAGTTCACTTTGTGTGAATGAAAGAAACATGTTTTTCTAGGTTAAGGCGGGTCTACATAGAGTCGTACCCGCTTGTCGGACTAGTAACGTGTCGAATTGTAGTTTCTTACTACGAAAGGGACTGTCTACAATTAAATGTCGTAGCACGTAATTTCAACCAATAGGAATTAAGAAAACATAAGCAGTCGAAAAATAATAAATATACCAGACTGTTATACAACCATATAGGTAGAGCTGTTTTTAATATAACCTTTCTTTTTCTTTTGTAAAAAGGAGAATAAATACTGACCGACTTAATAAGTGTAGTGTTGAAATACATCTTAAATTAGTGTTTAACGATCCAAAATCAACAAAAAACGAGGCAAAGAGCATACAATACACCACCATTAACAATGAATTCATAATCAAAGTCATAATATTAGTATTTTAAAACAACTATTGTTTTTAATTTTAAAAATGCAGTATACATTTATATACATTTCCATGAAGTAGGTTACTATTCTAGATTTAATAAATATTAACGCTAATTGAGTTATTCCGACGTTCAATGTAGGCAGTCAATATCGCGGGTACGACTATGTAGAGTAGACGAGTCATAAGAAAACATTACCAAAATGGTGGATAGTTACCAACAATTTATCAAATATTGATCCTGGCTCCTATTCTATTCCTAATTATTAAAAATATCACTTATTCCATCCTGACCTAATATTTTATTTTTTGCTGCCTAGAAAGCTCGGTTGGATTGGTATCACAATTAGGCTATAAACATGAACTATCGCTCAGTAAAATACTTTTTACGCCATCTCGAGACTGTTTTAAGAGAGGCCTACCTAGACTCTGTTGTGTTTTACAGGCTTGCCAACGTAACCCATGTCAGAATTCCACCTTTGTGAATTTATTCTACAAGTTCTCAAACAGCTTCAGGCCCTGATATCGGCCCGCCCGTATTCTTGTTGACTGTGTATGATACAGCCATTATATAACAACCTAGATGTTGTTTCTGATATCCACACAAAGTGTATCACAGCTAGCCCAAGGGGGAAATATTATCCTCATTCAATAACTCAAGAAGCCACAGCATTTTAAAGAGGTTTCCTTTATTTTCCTCGCCCTCTGCCCCAACCCACCTTTTCTACGAGTTCTGTAACGGGGAATCAGGGCCCCCGGACAAACATACTCAGGCTTAATACATCAGTTGTATTCTTTAAAAATTTCTCCGTCCAATAATCATTGATTGTCTACTTTTCAGAAGGTGACACTTTCTCGGGGATAATCGAAAAGGAGTATGGAACAAGTTTTGGGGGCCAGTGGGGTTAGTAGAGCAGGTCAGTGCTCCTCGAGACAAAGACATGCTCTAGAGACTACTCCAAGGGGCAAGAAGAAAAAAAGTGAATCTTCTCAGAGAATATTGAATAATTCCACACCAATCGCGACAAATAAATTATTTACTGACTTTGGAGGCATCACGCCTATCAAGCGCAAGTGTTCCAACACGCCAGTGAGGTGTAAGAGAGAGATTGGGGCGGGATTCTCAACGCAGACTTGTATGCTTGCGCTTGACGAGTCGTGTTTACAGGCAGTCGATGTGGAAGTCGTCGAGAGGAACTACTGGGACAGTCAAAATCAACAACTGGGATCGGACGCTGCTCACCAAGAGCTGGCTCATCATTCCGAGTTCCTCGACCTATTAAACAAAGAGTCAGACTGTTTATTAGGCGAGTTAGATCACAATGGTGTCTTAATGAGCACAGCTCTTGACGAGAGTGACTCTCAAAGAGCTCAGGGGCAAAGTGGAGCTGATAACCCGAGTCGCGGAGACGAGCAGGACAAAGATAATGAGAGCAACAGGCAGCTGATAAAGTGTGTGGAGGAAATTGACGTGAATTGGTCTGATCAATCGTTGTTGGAAGAGGCGCTCAAGCTGACCAATGAGATGTGCCAAAGTAGTGTGCCGATGGGGGAAAAGATCAAGCAAGCTCTTCTGAACAACGCTCAAAAATCTGTCAAGTCCAGAACTAAGACGGTGCCGTGTGTCGCCCCGGTGGGTGTGACCCAGGAGGAGACAGGCCCGTTCTTCGGGCTGCCCGTGGAGGTTCAAGAGCTCATCGAGAAAACTAAAGGGATAACCAGCCTTTACAGTAAGTATGCACTTTATAGACAGGGGAAATTAGTCGCTACGTACCGTCATTTGTTGGCCGCTCAAAAATATATTATAGTTTGAAAAACTGAATGTATTGATTATATGTGTTGGGTTCGAGGATTGTCCGGAATACAAGATATTATTATTATTATTATTACTATCACTGCTTCTTACTACCCGTTCGGGTTGTACGCACTTACGCTAATGTGTAATGGTAGGGTGATTGTGAGATGAAATGGAGGACCTACTTTTAACGTGGGATCCGAACCACGGTGGAGGCCTGGCATTCCACACATTCACAAGATGTCTTGTCAGAGGAGAAGGAAGGGTTTGGTGATCAGATAAATCTGTGGCGGGACCGAGGATTGAACCCCGGCCGCCAGAAGGAGTGAACAGAGTTTTCCTTAAAGCCTATATCATTTTCAACGCTACAGTAAGTTACGGTCCATTATAAAAAACACTGCTAAATATATAGGGATATTTTTAAATGATATTTGTCAGAAGTAAGACCTGTTATACGTAGCCTGGTAGCCGGCTCTAGTGAGTTCACATCCTGTGTCCTTGATTAGCTAGTTGTGAGCCGTGACTATTGTCTGTGTCTCCAGCCTGGCAGACAGAGTGTCTGGAACTCCCGGCTCTGAAGCACCGGCAGAATCTGGTACTGGCCCTGCCGACCAGTGGCGGCAAGACCCTGGTGGCCGAGATACTCGTACTGAAGGAACTCCTGGTCCAACGCCGCAACACTCTCTTTGTCCTCCCGTACGTCGCCATTGTCCAGGAGAAGGTGAGGACCCCTGCTCTCCCCGAGCGTACTTTGTGCAACCACCTCGGTCCACCTCGGTGGTCTTGCCTCAGGACCCGATGTTGGTGGTTCAAACCCGGCCGGGGTCAACTTCCTTCAGAGGGTTTGTAACAAACTCCCTTTCCTGGTAAAATTGGTTGGCTCTTTCACTCTCGCTCATAGGCTGCACCCGGTCAAAGAACTCCCCGCCCGGATGGCATGTAAACTACGTTGTGTGAACCTCCTCAGGTACGCTCACTCTCACCCCTGGCTGTAGCCCTGGGGTTTCTGGTGGAGGAGTACGCAGCGGGGAAAGGTTGCTACCCTCCTCGACGCAGACGCTGGAAGAGGACGGTGTACGTGGCCACCATCGAGAAGGCCATGGGTCTGGTGAGCAGTCTGACGGAGACAGACCGGCTGGGCGAGGTCGGTCTAGCGGTGGTGGACGAGTTGCACCTGGTTGGAGAGACGGGAGGCAGGGGGGCCAACCTCGAGATACTGCTCACCAAGCTGCTCTTCTCCGCAGGTCTGTTTCTTTCCCCTCCCTTGTTGTTCATTATGAACGTGTGCGGGTAACGAACGCAGGAAATGTACCAGTGCGTTCTCGGCCGGTTGTTCCAGTGGACCTGCACGTGGTGGGAATGAGCGCGACTATCGGAAACCTCGGTGAGGTGGCGACGTTCCTCCAGGCTGATTCCTTCTGTCGAAACTTCCGGCCCGTGGAGCTTCGGGAGTACATCAAGCTAGAAGATCAGGTGTTCTCCATCAACTGGGACGCTCGTTGTCCCGACGAGCTGCTCACACTCAGCAGGAGACTCGAACCTAAGGTGAGTAGTATACCTCATAGTATGCTCATGCTGGCCTTGAACATAAGCCATCAGCTTAAGATCAAGACAGGTTTTTAGTTTTATCGAACTTCCACCTGGCATTGATATGAAAGTATATTTGATGTCAATTGCAGCAGAAACTTTGAATCTGTTCATGTAATTGACTAGTAGGGCTTGTAAATGCAAATAATAATTCATTTTATTGATTTAGACGCAAAATAGTGATATCAAAGCTCTACATTATGTTTTCACTAGGACTCTGCAAATACTCGGATTTCGAGCTTCGAGCCAAGCTTGTCATTACAGCTCAGGGTCGAGATCGAAAGTTTTGTAGAGTCGTCATTTTCGAGCTTCATCTTGATAAATATACAAATCAGTTTTTGAAACGCAATAAAAAGTTTAATTTAAATTATATCGGCAGTTTCACTTATAAATCATTTGGTAACTTGACAGATTGTTAAAATTAAAATCAACTTTCATATTAATAACATAATAAAGCTCTAAAACTACTTTCGACGAGTATAATTTAATATTTTTGTTCATTTTGAATTATCCTCGATTGAAGCTGCATTCACATGGCGAGGAAATGAAAATAGAAGTAGTAAATTAGATCACTGAGTACTTTAACTATAATTATTTTTACTATTTTTAAATGGTCCCTTTCTAAGATTATAATTTCAATTTAGTTAAAAGTTTATTATTGAGAATATATATATTGATTGTTTTCAAACTCAAGATATTTAAAACTTGTATATATCCGTTCCAACTACGAAACTGTTTCCAGCCTACGGCCGGGTCTGTTTAGTAAAATGCCTCCCTCCATCTCCTCTTTCAACTCCATCCTCCTCCATTGCTTCTCATCTTCCCTTCACGCGTTTCTCACTACTTACTATATCATGTGGTACTAGAAATATTATTTAAAAACTCTTACAGGCATTAAGAGTCGAGTTAAAACACATTTAGGGCACAAGTGCGCCCAGAGGAATGGAACTGGGACGAAGAAGCGACCAAACCCGAATATTGCATTAAGGACTAATAAACGAAATATGAACCATTTGTTTATTTGAGGGATTTAAGGGGCACTTTTTGAACCGACTGATTATATCAGCTCACGAGAGTTTCTATGAGCGAGCATGAAAGGACCTACCAATTCTGCCGGAAAGGTATTCTCACATACCGTCTCGACGTGGGACCAGAGCTTTACTTCCCCTCCGAAGGATTTTTCTCGCTCGAGTTCTGAGACGAGCACTTCCCCCCGAGACCACTGAGGTTGGCGAAATACGGCTTGTGATTCCTGTGTTTTCTTCCAGAGTAGTTATATGAACCTTATTAGCTCATTAAAACATCAAACTAAATCTTATAATGTTATTCCCCGCATATAAGAATCTCCATGCGTTACAATCGCTATGGTCCTGTCGGAGTGGAGCATGTTAGCGTCACGAGGAGAAACAGGGATAGAGCAGAGGTACACGGAGTGAGTGAGAGAGTAGAGGAAGATGGAGGTATTTTATTAAACTGACCTGGCAAGAGGCTGGAAACGGATGTCAAACATTATCTTGTGTCCAGATGGATTCGTAACTTAACTAAGATATTGGGGCGACAACTGACAACACATTGTGGTACTGTCCACAGACCAACCCTGACATTGATCCAGACTCTATCGGCAGTTTGGTGCTGGAGGTTGTTCCTGAGGAGTCTGTGTTGGTTTTCTGCGCTACAAAGAAGAACTGTGAGAATGTTGCGCTACTAATCTGCCAGACTATGTCCAGGTATGTTGTGCTACTAAGCTGCCAGACTATGTCCAGGTATGTTGTGCTACTAAGCTGCCAGACTATGTCCAGGTATGTTGCGCTACTAATCTGCCAGACTATGTCCAGGTATGTTGCGCTAGTCGATTACGATTGTCACACAGGAATTACAAACTTGTATCTGTATAGCAACACGGACAAATGGCTTATTTTTTGCCACAGGAAATTTCAGGAGCATAAAATGGACGAAAAGAAGGCACTTTACCGAGCTTTGATGGCCGAGTGCAAAGGTTCAGTCTGTCCAACATTGCGGAGCACTTTGCCGTTTGGTGTGGCATACCATCATTCAGGTATTGTCTGTTATTTACTAAAGTAGACAGTTACCAGCTCAGACATTACTGTGCAATCTTAAATAGCCTGTCATTTTAATAACAGGCTAAACATCACGACTGTTATTGTAACTATCATAGCATGTTGAAGAGGAAATGTTGGTTTTAAGATCACCATCATCATTCTATTAAAACATGTATTGACCGCTTAGCGGGGAGTAAACCATGTTGTAAAATATTGTCAGTTTATTACCCGCCTTGGTGGTCATATGGTCTGACATGTCAGTCTCACAATAAACTGTCGGGTACACTTCTTCAACTTTGACACACTATCGTAACACAGAGCAATGATCCAGGTCTGATGGGGGGGGAGAGGAGACTCCTGGAGGAGGCGTTCGTCTCGGGCACCATCTGCTGCATCTGTTGTACGTCGACGCTGGCCGCGGGTGTCAACCTGCCGGCCAAGAGGGTGATCCTGCGTTCGCCGTACGTGGGACGAGAGTTTGTCACCATGTCCCGCTACAAGCAGATGGTGGGACGAGCGGGCCGAGCCGGGATGGGCTCCAGTCTGGGAGAGAGCTACTTAGTCTGCAAGAGCACTGACATCGACAAGGTCAGGAGGACTGGCGGGAGCCCGACAACCAGACCCCAGACCAGCCAGTTCTTGTGATGCTCACCAAGAGTCTGCTTGCAGGTGAGAGAACTCGTCCATTCGTCGATGGACCAATGTGTGAGCAGTTTGGCCCACGGAGACGCGAGCGGCATGAGGAGTCTCTTGTTGAGCGCCATTGGACAAGGCGTGGCCACTTCGCTCGCCGAGCTGCATCGATTGGTCAAGAGAACGTTACTCAGCGTGCAGGTATGTTAACAGGACTCACGCTGTACGCTAACACGACCTTCATGTTGTGTTTAAGAACATGTTCCTCACTGGACTGTTGTGTACCTCGCAGGCTACCAGACTCGGGGTGGATATGAAGGCTCTGGTGGACTCCACCCTGGTGGGTCTGTTTCATGAGGGGGCCCTGCGAGTACGCAACCAGCAAGCAGACGTGTCTGTGTGTCTCTCGGGGGACAACGTCTCTCAGACCAGTAAAAAGCTGAGGATTCATCAAGATACTCCGCTGTCAGTGAGCCGGCTGGGGCGCGCTGCTATCAGAGGTAATAACTTGGGGGAACAAGGGCTATCACCGCGTCTTAGCACCTCTCCTCTGTGTCAACACTCTCCCAACACGAGAGAGACCTCTCTGTTCCAGGCTGTATGGACCTGAAGAAGGCCAGACTGCTCTATGAAGATCTCCTCCAAGCTCAGGCCAGTCTTGTGCTGCTCACTTGTCTACATCTGCTCTACCTGGTCACTCCCTACGACCTGGTCGACCAGATCACACCCAGTCCCAGCGTCTACTTCAACTCTGTAAATATAGCGCAACATCTCCCGCAGTTAGTACAGTGTGCGATGTTAGTTCTCTGAGATAACTTTGTTTCTATTGTCAGTACAACAAGCTGGGCGTGCAGGACCAACAGTGTGCTCGAGTCCTTGGTATAACAGAGGTGTGCATGGTGCGCATTGTTAAAGGGCACACCCACAGGGTAAGGTTATTCTTTAACTTATTTCTAGAGTTGAGTAGAATCTCCCGTTTTACAAATCTGAATAACAGGATAATAGATAGTACAAGTAGTAACTAAATGTTAGATTACTGTTCTGGGGTCTGGTTGTTATAACTATATTGGAATTGAAACACCACTAATCAGTTTAACAATTCTAAAAAAATTTCTGTTGGAAAAAGGAAAAAATAAATATTTTATTCTCTTGGTTCTTCAAATCTTGAATATTCTTGAGGATTGGGGGGAAGAGGGGGGGGGGGGTTGAGTTTGAAATTTGAAGGTTCCAGCCCTAGAAACTATCAGTTTGTCAATCTGAAGTGTTTGTCCAGGGTGTTCCTGAACGGGTGATAAAGAGGTTCTATCTGACGTTGATGTTGTCGGAACTGTGGCAGCAGTCGTCTGTTTGGAAAGTTTCCGTCAAATACCATGTTACACGAGGCTTTGTGCAGAACCTCATGTCCTCTTCTGCGGCCTTCGCGGCGTGTGTGATGCGCTTCTGTGAGGTACAGTTATAACTTGTTACCCTAGCACACTTACTGTGGTCTCTCGACACGCCGGGGGACTGAGATGACTTCTAGAAACCTTACATCAGTTTGGTGTCGTGCCGTGGGGCCCACATGTCCCCTGGTTAGTGTACAATACAAACCTCTGACTTCGTTGCACCTGCTGATTGGTTATCTACAGCCTGCATTGCAATCTGGTGGTGGTATGCGCTAACTACTGTTCCTAAAATTTCACATATGCTTTTAACAGTGTTGCGTGTGTGTGTGTGTGTGTGTGTGTGTGTGCAAATAACATGAAATATTCCTGAAGCCAAATCGAAGTTTGAATGTTTAAAAAAAATTGTTTTGTGTTATAAAATATGTATTCCATAGCTATATAACTGTTATTGCAAACATGAATGACGGACATGTTTCCTTCTTAACTGGTGGATTACGTTGTTATCAGTTGTTATTTAGTTATTTTAGATTGTTTTCATGTGAACATTATTTTATGTTACGAATAACCCCCCAGATTGAAAGAAACGTGAACACAAATGGGTATTCTAACTCAACTTATCTTGATCAGTGAAGCTTGATTGTTGTCAAATTGAAGTAAAAGCTGACAAATATTTGTGTTTTGTTGGCCCCAAGTGTTGCATGTTTTCACTGGTGTACCTCGTCAAATGTTACATCTCTGCCTCAAAATACATTACACTGTCGATGAAAACTGTTCACTGATCAAAACAAGGGAATATTCTCTAGGGCGCTACGAGGAATTATTTCATTCTTCTCACAAAGTTCCTGAACTCGGAGTCAAGCCGAGCTTGAATTCAATAAGTCAATATATAAATAATAATGACAACCATCGAAACAAAAGAAAGTAGAGTTGAGTCTTCCGTCAGCAGGCGCTAAGTGAGAGTATGTTGTTGTAGGAACTAGAAGAGTTCTGGGCCTTCAAGGACCTGTTGGTGAACTTCTCTCAGCGCCTGTCTCACTGCTGCACCCAAGAACTGCTGCCCCTCATGGAACTGCCGGCAGTCAAGAGGGTGGGAACTAAATATAAATATTAACAACGGTTTGTGGTGCGGTGGTCATACCACCTTCATCTCGACGGTGCTGGTCACGTCCACCGTACCTAGATTATATCGGCTCTGTTTCCTACCTGCACAGCCGAGTGTCGTGTGAGGGCCTCAACAGTTGAGCCAATACAGCAGTTTGTTTAGCACCGCGAGGTTGGAACAAACGAGATGCACAGCCGATGTGATTGGTTGTGATTGGTTGAGCAAGAATATCACTTTAGTAATTTACCAAGGTCTGATAGCGAAACATTCGTCTTAACAGACACTACTGGGGTAGGGATGAGGAAGGTCAAACTTAGATCAAATGTACCTGCATTTGCCTAGGGGGTATCTTAGGAACAATATTTCTTGGTACACACGGTTAAGATTCAAACCGTGACCATTATTTCTGTTCCTTGAACATAGTCTAGACTATTGATGTCATGAAGGCCAGGGTTTAAATCCTGAGTGTACAATCATAGTTATTAATAATACATAGTATTGTGTGCGACGATGGTAGATGTTATCATTTATTGTTAGTGTGTCTTATCAGAACACCCCGTCATTGCCTCGTGACGGTGTGATTAAGAAGACACAGATACAAATATCCCTCTTTCTCTTATCAGAATGTTGACGAAGATGATGAACATTCTGGAGAGCTGAGGAACAAGGACACCTAAGCCCTGTTTGGTATCCTGTCGGCAAGTTGTCCCTCCTGATAAGTTCTGATCCTGTCTCCCCTGCCCTCTCTGATAACCACTGGGTTTGAGACCGTGGGTCGTAGTTTGATTCTTGACCCCAGCACCAACAAACCAAACGAGCGTTGATTTAGTTATCATAGTGATTGTATGAACATGACAAAGATGTCTTACAGTGACCACGGGATTGCTAGTCAGCAACTTAACATCTCATATTTCCCACCATCCTATAGTCGTAGTAATAACTCTTACATAAAGCTGTAAACCCAACGACCGCCTTGTCGTATGGTTGTGTTGTAGGGACGAGCGCAACAACTTTACAACGCTGACTTCAAGACCCTGAAGGACATCGCCAACACTGATGTCAACACACTTGTGTCGTGTGTAGACCACATGTCGCGCAAAGTAGCGGGCCAGATCATCGCTGCGGCCAGGGTGAGAATGTGCGCTTTCTAAACATATAACTAATGCAGAACAAAATGGAATGAATGATGTTGTGCCATTGGCTGTATTTCTAGTATCTTGGCCAATGGGAGGTATTGTTCAATAAACCTGCCCTGTGGCAAGTTAACGTCCAAACACTCGTCTCGCGATGTACCATGAAGTGTGTTAGTTCAGATTAAAGAAGGGGGTGGGGGGGGAAATTGTTATTACTAGGGCTCACATCTACAGCTTTGAGCTGAGCTCGTCATTTAAGCTCGAGATCAAGATCAAAAGTTTTATAGGCTCATCATTTTCGAACTTCATGAGAGATAATGATGCTGTTTTGTTTAGTTGGCAGTCTTATTGAGAGCTAAGAATCGTAATGTTAAGGTCGATTCTTTCAATACCAGTAAGAATCGAGGAATTAAGTTTACCAGCTCTATTTTAAACCTATGAATGTACTTGAACTTTTTGTAATATTCTGTTGGAGTTCAACTGGAATGACAGACCCCTGGTTGTTACATATTATACTGTCATTACTTTGTCTGGTTGTTGAAATACGTAGCAAACTATAGGCCTATCAATAGTTTTATTGTTCCAGTTGCTGCTCCTGGAGAAGGTGGAGTCTCTTCGAGAAGAAGCCCAAGAAGTTCTTGAAGGAATTTCAGTGATTCCTGAATAGTTCATACAGTTCTACCAACATTACTGAAAACTGGGACTGAAGTGGTCTGTTGTGTTGTAAATACAATAATGCGTCACAGACGAATACATCAATCATGTGCCACAGACGAATACATCAATCATGCGCCACAGACGAATACATCAATAATGCGCCACAGATGAATACATCAATCATGCGTCACAGACGAATACATCAATAATGTGCCACAGACGAATACATCAATCATGCGCCACAGACGAATACATCAATCATGCGTCACAGACGAATACATCAATAATGTGCCACAGATGAATACATCAATCATGCGCCACAGACGAATACATCAATAATGTGCCACAGATGAATACATCAATCATGCGTCACAGACAAATACATCAATCATGTGCCACAAATGAATACATCAATCATGCGCCACAGACGAATACATCAATAATGTGCCACAGATGAATACATCAATCATGTGTCACAGACGAATACATCAATAATGTGCCACAGATGAATACATCAATCATCCGTCACAGACGAATACATCAATAATGTGCCACAGATTAATACATCAATCATGCGTCACAGACGAATACATCAATAATGTGCCACAGATGAATACATCAATCATGCGTCACAGATGAATACATCAACGTGCAACTATGACATAGGTCTGTCTATGCCGCAATGTGTTACAGAGTATTTGTATTAATTACTGTATTTATGTGTTAAGGCAATTGGCCCTTTTCATTTGACGTGGAAATTCCGAGCTGTCGGAGCAAACAACTATTTTCAAGAATTTTTATTGTTTTGCAATTTTCATTTCGGAAACGGTTTGTTCAGGAACAGACTCATGTTGATTGAGTTATACTTCTCCTCCATTATCTAAACAGTGATCAAATATTGATAAAATTGACATTTTTCAACAGAAAACTGCAACAATTAATAAACATTGGTACATTTTCTTAGAAGAGGCGTTGAAAATATTAACATAAACATTTTTACTCATTCTCGAGAAAACTGATATTTCCAAATGTATATTTTTTCCGCAAGACCTGTCCGGTAGCTAGCGCCATCTGTTCTTGTTGGCGCGGAAGGATACCATGGTCGGCTGTGAGGCCACGCCACGCCTTTCACCCTCCCAGAAAATAGGTTTTAGACTTGCACTCGACAGGGCCAAGGGCCTTAATAAGTTGCTTTCTATATTTAAAACTAAGAGAAAAAGAAATTCAAAATATTTAAGCCATTTTTGATAAATGCAAGGCCTCAACCAATGTCAAGATCATTGAGGTGTTTTATTCCAGACAATAACGCGCTTGTCGTGTTTAGCTCAACTGCTGAGGACGGGGAGATCAAGGTTCGAATCTCGGTCGGGTGAACTGGGGGTGGTTTTTCCACTCTCCCTCCACGCATATGCGGGTTCACTTCCTCTAATTCAACCTTCCCAATTCATAATCCGTACTTAAAGTGTATAACCCGAACGGGTAGTAAGACTGGTGCTAAATATAAATATATATAATATTCCAGACAATAACAAGTATCATCTTAAAGACTTTGGTTCTAACTTTAAGGTCCAAGTTTAATATTTCTGGGATGTGAAGAATTTAGAATTGACTCAAAATGGCTCACCCTGTTCTAATTAACACCAACTCATGTTTTTTAGCGAAGATAGAACCTGATACAGTGAAGGAGGTACAATATTTTAGTGTGAGTTTGCGCCACCAGTCGAGTGCGTGTAGATTCACGGCAGTAATGTTCTACCAACACACGTGTAACTATATATATTTTCCTCCGTGGGGTAAAAGGACTAGATGAGAGAGTTCCTAGTTGTGTGTTAATGATTTCAAATGATTAGAAATGTTCAACATTGGCTGTGATGAAGTAATACTATTGTTATTATTGTAATAAAACCCTGGGGGTACATGAAATGAACCCCCTCCCTCTTGTACAACCCCCAGCAGGGGCAAAGTCTCAAAGACTGGCTCGATGACACTTTCAGCGGAGTGGCTCGAAAAGTGAATTAAGGAATTTGTTGTTTAAATAATGTAAAGCTTGGAATAAAAAATGTATTAAGTTCAAAGTTTGTTTATTTCTCCCAAAATCCTAATGGCATGTTTAACAAATACCAACCTACCATGTTTGGCAGGAAAATAATTTCTGAATTATAACTTTAATTTCAGTAATCGGTGCAATTTATTAACCCGTTCCCTGGCGCGCGTTTAGCACCGGCCCAGCAACCATTTTTATACTCGTCCTGCTCCGATCGGACAGATTGTCTTGGGTATCGCTTTACTCCTGGTCGTTGTAGAGCATTTAACTGTTGGCCGCGATGTAAAGTGTTCCCGCTCGCTAAGAGGTACAGAGGTTCAGTAATAGATGGCATGACAATAACTTATTGCAATGAAATGTTGATTGGTCCCCGCGCCAGGGAACTCGTTGAACCTCTGATTATTTATAAATGTGTTGTTTTTTGACTCTGGTAACACGCACATGTGTGATCACTCGATCCCATCTGGCCGGGATATGAACCCTGACCTTGGCATGCTGGTGTGTATTTAGCCGACAGTAAACAGGTTGTATCATTCACTCCGGTTTGTCCGACGACAGTTTCTTTCTCTCTCTGATGACGCTGTCAGTTTCTCGTTGCCGATACACCGGGATGTCCTTGGGGCTGCTTTCGTACACCGGAGCACCACCGCCAACACGTTTGCGGATCCTGTCGCTTTTGTCAATGTTCTGCGAGAAGTAACTGGCTTCCCTTTTAGCGCGGGCTATTTCCGAGCGCACCCTCTGTTGATGAACTGCACGTTCGTATGACAAGCGTTCGCTCAGGTGAACCCATTTGAACCTGGAAGAGAACACAAACTATACACATGTTTCCACGTTAGTTACATATGGCCTCACGAGATGGAACTAGGACCCTCACCCGTGCAGGTACTTGATATTCCAAATGAAGTCGTAAAACTTGCTTTTCTTTCGTTCGTCGATCCTGACGTTGTTCAACTTGAGGGCGACTTGCTTTGCGACTCTCTTGCGTTTGAATTCTACCCAACCTTCAGAGAACTTTCTGGATGGTTTCTTCTTCTTCTTGAGTAAATTCTGTTTATCTGAAGGGGGACCAATCAAACATTACAATTCAATCTGACTAGCAGCACTATCTATGTTTCAATTACAAATCTAAACAACGACTTTGACAACATTGTTTGTGTCAAGTTGGGAAACCTGTCCATATCCTCGGTATCTGTGCGAGTTGGATCGGCTACCAAGGACCTACTTCAGTGGCTGTATGGTCTAAGGCGTCACTCTCACAAGAAACTAAGGGCCAAGAGCAGATGGAGATATTTTACTAAACTGACCAGTCACAGGCTGGAAACGGTCCATGCAAATGTGGGTGCACTTGCTTACAATTAAACCTTCCAACTAAGAACTGTTCATACATCACCAACTATTGTGAAGGGGATAAGGAAGTATTTTAGAATAAATGTATCTCCATCTCTGTGAAGTGATAGGTATAACATTTAGCGAGCCAAGCACTCGGATTAGACCATCGCTGGTAACCCGACATTTAACCAGGAAGGCCGCCCTTACCTTTGTAGTTAATTTCAGGAGAGAGAAACACTCTTCCGACGTCCCCAAACTGGCCAAATATTTCTTTAATTTTTATAACAGTCATAAATCGCGGAATGGATGATATATATAGAATACCAGTTTTATTATTTTTAACCTTTGGCTTTTCGGTTTCCTCCATTTCTATATCATCATTTATATTATTTTTAACCTCAAGTTTCTCAATCTCTTCCATTTTGATTCAACGCAAAGAATGATTATGATTCAAAGTATTCTTTAAAAAGTGTGCACTATCGTAGACATTTTTTATAAACAAACTTTGTCTCAGAATAGCCAACTAAACCAGTACCTTTGTCCCGCCTACGCTAGGATATTTATTTGTGGGCCAATAAGTTTAAACGACCACTTTAAGAATCAATCTACTTCGTTGTTTTTATATTATTTGCGAAAGAAACCTTATTTTTATTTATTTGTGTTTCAGAACAGGTCAAATCCAATTAAATATAGGCAACCACCCCTATGACACTACTCATAGTCGTATGTAAAAGTTAATCAGACTTTAAAGCGTTTTAGTTGCATGATTTGCCGCTAAGTAATAAAGCGTTGCGGATCGGTGTGGCGTTTTATAAGAACTGTTGGGATTTATAAAATTATATTTCTCCACGATGGCTTTAGATGTCAAAAATAAATGTAAGTTTTCAGCTTGTTTTAAAACTGACGTGTCATTGTTTACTATGCTCTCAAATTTTTAGAGACGTGAATTGTGAGAAAATAATATAAGACTGATTTCTGGTCAAGAGAACTTTGGAATAAAATCCAATGGTAGATTTTGTGAAAATATTTTTGGCCAAAGGATACTCTACGAGAGTGGATTGTGACAGATAGTGAGGAAAGAATTTAACAAAAGGGAAGTGAGCAATTGCTTTTTATAATTCAAGGTTAGTTTTTCTTTTAATTATTTCCACATTGGTTGACCAATGTTTGCAATTTTTAAAAAAAACTTCTGTGCGATATTAGTTACCACCACTTCTATATTTATGGCTACTTGTATATTGATTTATACCAGTGATTTTTCTATTGCCTTAACTTTAGACATTATTTATGTACCAAAAATGAAAAAGTATATTTTTTAATTATTGCTAACAGTGCTCTAAAACCGATAAAAATAAAACACTTTATTTTCTCAAAACTGCATACTCATTAAGAAAGTTCTTTGACCATATTTTACACTTGCAAGTAAACGGCAGATCAAATGATACTACTCGTATAATCGTATTTAGGTATATCTAGTAAAATTTTATTTTTTAATATTCAGACATCCTAATAAAATCAAAAGACATGGAGAATCAATAGAAACTAAAATTGTACTATCAACATTCGAAAGTATTTGACCACATATTTAAAAAATAGCAACTCATTTTTTTAATACCATTGCCACAAAGGTATTAGATTATTCATAGAGGATTGAAACTGCTCACACCCTGACGTGTTAAAGACTCTTATAATAATTGTATTACAGCTTAGTAGTGTTGTATCTCACATGGTCTAATTATCGCACACTTGTTTACCAACATAACACGTGCTACGTACATATTGCACCAGAACCGCCCCTTTACACGACTCTCGCTCGCACACCTCTCATCCACTTCCACACGTCACCATTCCACGCACTGACTGTCCTGTCTCTCCTTCGCAACAACCAGTCTCGCCAACCTCATGCAATAAGTTTCGGTGAGTTTCTAACACTCGGCCATCCTGTAGCACTCATCGTCCTCGATGAAGTTTGTTCACACATGTCATGTAAATACACTCTCAAATAACACTTAACCTATCTTATTACTAGATGATGACTTACACAATGTACATGGCACACAATGCCATACTAATCACATCGCTCCGGTGACAAAATTCTTTAAGTACTTAGGATTATGCCGTCCTCGAATAGGCCAAGTCCTTGGGCTGTCTTGGTCTCTTCCAGTTTCACCAACATCAGAACTGTCTGAAAATGTCACAGGACTGCTATTAGGTTTGGTTGTCTTCTGCTCCAATCCCTTTGACTTATCATCTTCTGGCTCGTCACTCACAGGTTCACCATCATCAATCTTGTAATTGTTACTCCATGATTTGAGTTGAGAAACGTGAGCATTGGTGGCATAGTGTTTCTGTTTAACATCTCCTGTTAATTGACTAACTCGATAAGTGTTGCCATCTGGGAACACTTTCAACACCACAAGAGGACCTCTGTACTTCGACTGCCCCTATGTTGGTTCGCCAGTATGCAATGGTGAGCGTCGCATCATCATCACTTCTCCAATGTCAAAACATGGATGAGTATACCTTCTCTTATCAAAATATGCCTTCTGGTGGAGCTGTTCTGCTATGATTTTGTTGCGTACTGTTTCCTGTATTTCTGCAGGTGGTTGGTACCTGCTGTTCCCAGGTACATTGGTGGAACTCCTAAGTGCCCCATCGTGGTGCCGAGGTCGATACCCGTGAAGTGCCTCAAAGGGTGATATGCCAGTCGACTTGTTGATAGCAGTGTTGAGATCGTGTTGAATCTTCAAATTCTTATCCCAATCCTTTAAGTCTGCCCGCTGAGATAAGAAGTATATCATCGGCGTCAAGGTTCGGTATACTCGTTCTACCTGCCCATTGGCTTGGGGGTGTCTGGCAGAGTTTAGTACATGGTATATTCCACGTGAAACACAAAATTTTTCAAATACATGTGAAGTGAAATACGTTCTTCTGTCACTGATTTTTTTCCCCCCAGTAGACCACGTTCATAAAAAAAAAAAGATCAAGGCACCTCAATACACTTTTGGTGGACGTATCATGCACTGCATAGAAATGCACAGATTTTGTCAGGCTATTCACGATTACAAGTAGTTCACAATTACCTTTTGGGCTTCAAGGAAAAGGTCCTAAATGATTGATGTGCACAATTTGAAAAGGCCTAGTGCCTGGAGGTAGTAGCCCAGCTTTTCGTCCCCCTGGGACCTTACTCAAGAGGCACTCAAAGCAGTTAGCTATATGATGTTTAACATATCTTTTCATGTCAGGAAGCCAATAGTTTTCTTTCATCTTAGCAACAGTACGGTCAACTGTGAAGTGTCCAGACAAGTCATGAAATTTAACAGTGAGACTTTTTTCTCATCACTTAGGGATAGCAAAAAGTTTGGATGTCTGCTGATTATGTTTCTCATTCTTACACACTTTCCCATTAACAAGTTTCAAATCAATTACCTTGTTAAGCTCAGATTTATTTCTGTGATGTTGGGGTAATTTTAGTATGCGCATAATATCCCTTAATTCTGAATCACTATATTGCATTGATAGTACTTGATCCTCAACAGATAGGGTTAAAACACCTATCACTAATCACTTCTGCCATAGTATTTGGTTGTTCACAGCTCACTGGTGCACGGATCATGGCATCCACGTGGACCATCTTCTCAGATGGTCTATGTTTTACCTCAAAGTCGTATTTCTGTATAAAATTGTACCACCTAGTAATCTTTGGGTTGGTCGTTCGTTCCCATTCATGTAAACTAATGCTTGACAATCGGTCACCACTGTAAATTTAATGCATAGCAAGAATTGTCTCAAGTGGTCCATGGACCACACTATAGCCATTAATTCAAGCTTGCTTGTGTGGTAATTAGCTTCCATATCTATAGTTGTCTTGCTCACACTGTAGCAATTATTGCTACAAGGCATCAAAAAAACGGGATAGTCAACAAGAACAGCGCTTACCCAATTTCACCGGCCGGACG
>CABFVX010004549.1:45068-63616 GCA_902151425.1 Timema shepardi | reverse complement strand
GTTACAATCCCACAGGAATATACCTGAGCTGTATTACTTACACACTATTAAGTTACAATCCCACAGGAATATACCTGAGCTGTATTTCTTACATCCTATTAAGTTACAATCCCACAGGAATATACCTGAGCTGTATTACTTACACCCTATTAAGTTACAATCCCACAGGAATATACCTGGGCTGTATTCCTTACACCATATTAAGTTACAATCCCACAGGAATATACCTGAGCTGTATTCGTTACACCATATTAAGTTACAATCCCACAGGAATATACCTGGGCTGTATTCGTTAGCTCCTATTAAGTTTTTTTTATCACCACGTCTTACTACCTGTTCAGGTTCTAAGCATCAATGATAATTACTATAATGGGGCAGGGATAAGGGAATAAGTTTTTTTAGATGTAACTACCCACATCAGCGTGGAAGGAGAGAGGGAAACTATTTATGAAAAACTACCCTCAGTAAAACCAACTGGGTTTCGAACCCCAATATCCCCGTCTTTATCAGGCCAATCTAACACTAGTGTAATGTCTTAGACCAGGGGTAGGCAACATTTTTGGGAGGGGGGCACCGATCGAATTTACATTTATCAATGGTCCTGTGATCAACCTTCATTTCTCCAATCTACTTTTATTTTATTATTTCTATACATCTTGTATTTATTCCTTAAATTCAATATTTCCTCCAATACATCTCTTTTTACATAAAATATATACAAATAAATAAAATGTACAACCTGGAAGGTAGCAGTCCTACCTTGGAGACTACACTATGGCCCTATCTTAGAGTCTTTGCCATAGTGGAATAATGCAAGGTAAACTTGCCTTTTTTGTGACGATGTAGTTCTTCTTACGCGATCAACTGAAAATTGTTCCGAGATCGACCGGTCGACCGTCACCGAAATGTTGCCGACCCCTGTCTTAGACCGCTGAAACCGGCCATTGAAACGGTTGCCTATCATTTTTCCAGCCTAATTCTGGTGCATTTCTTAGAAGATGAAAAGGAGATCAACCCATAGTTTTGTAAACTTAGGTTAGCTATAGAATAATTCCATTAGTTTAGAAAAGACCAAACAACCTAGTTCTGCCAACCTTAATAAATTGTAATATATTATTTGTATTGTTTTATATAAAATGGTATTATATATCAAAGTTAAATCTGCAGAGCACGTGAATTTACGTATGAATACATACACATTGTTTTAGTAACCACTGTTACTGTCAAACATATGCACGGCTGTCCGAACTTGACTTTAGCTCCCAAGACGCTGATAGCCGGAATTGGCACTAAAGCACAGGATGGCATAAAAAAAACCTTTGGTGAGGGGTGGGGTGGGGGGGAGTGAACAAATCACACATCCATCGGGTAGAGTGGTTAGAGAGGTGGACCACGTGCTTAGGTAACCTTAGTTCGAACTTGGACACAGAACTATAATAGTGAACCATTAATTTGTGTGTGCATCTTTTAGTCCAGTTAGTACAAGTTGAGACTAATTTTAGTTACCAAGTTTGATTAGCTTTTTATTCCGCACCGTCCATTCTAGTACCTGGTGCCGGGGCTAGATGTTGCTCTATTAGGTTAAGTTAGTTTGTAAATCATGTCCTAGTATAGAGTTGTGTTTAGAAAGTGTCAGATGAATGATTAAGTATTTATATTTACTTTTAACAACTCTTATTTATTTTAAATATTTAATCGATTGTAAGCGTACTTACCGATGGTCAAGATCGTCAAGGCATTGGGTACTTCAATTACCTCTAATAGAGACTTTGGTTCAAATCCTGGTGAGGTTCTTACCCCCAAAAAAACAAGGTACTGGTCTAGAGACTGATGTGTGGTTGGGTTGTAGGGCCCGCGAGTACGAGGGGCGAAGACCACCGTCTGCCATCTTGAGACCGCGCCCCATCTCCGTCAGGAGCAGTTCAGGGGGGCGGCCCGCCTCCTGGTACAAGGTGAGAAAGACAGTGCGCGCGTTGCTAGTACCTGGTCTCATTTACCGTACAAACAGATGTCTAGGTGACGTATTTAATGTCTGTACACCGGGGTCATACGCACAGGTACTAGTTATAATAATGTGTCAAAGATGAGAAAGATTTAATTTAAAAGAGATTTACCTACAGTTGCACGCAGAGAGTCCCTTAGGAATAAAAAAAAAACCTGAGTACAATCATCTGGGGTCGAAGCCCCAATCATCCCGTTACCAGTAATTCAATTTATGTTGACCCTCGGATCGGGTCTCTTGTTGAACACTCTTATTTTATTCTAGAGCGACAAGCCAAATCTAGTAACGAACCGGAGATCGAACCCAGAACAGCCACATCAGTAGGAAAGACGCTCGAACTTATAGCACCTATTATTAGCACCGCGTCTTACTACCCGTTCGGGTTATATCGCACTTACGCTAATGTGTAATGGTAGGGTGATTGTGAGATGAAATGGAGGACCTACGGTTTAACGTGGAATCCGAACCATGGTGGGAGGCCTGGCATTCCCCACATTCACAAGATGTTTTGTCAGAGGTGAAGGAAGGGTTTTGGTAATCAAATAAATCTGTGTCGGGACCGAGGAACCCCGGCCGCCAGCACAGAAGTCTGACACCTTACCCCTAGACCGCCAGGTCACCAATATAGCGCCTATTGATAGACGTTGGGTGACCTGGTGGTCTAGGGGTAAGGCGTCGGACTTCTGTGCTAGGGTTCCAGGGCTCAATCCTCGGTCCCGGCACAGATTTATCTGATTTACAAACCCTTCCTTCACTTTTGACAATACGTGTATTAATCACACAACTTGTGAATGTGGGGAATGCCAGGCCTTCCACCGTGGTTCGGATCCCACGTTAAACTGTAGGTCCTCCATTTCATCTCACATCATCTCACAATCACTCTACCATTACACATTAGCGTAAGTGCGTACAACCTGAACGGGTAGTAAGACGCGGTGCTAATAATAATAATGATAGACGTAGGTCGGCACACACAATCTTTATAATAGACGTGCACTTATTAAATATAATTTTGTTAATCAACCTTGAAGGATTAGACAATTAGATCTCGTCCTGGTGGCAAGAACGTTTGAGTCGGGGCATTTATTAAAAAACTAAGTTTGTCCCCCAACTCACTGAAAAAATTCTTGAATCGAGTCCTGTTGGGGATATATTTATTAATATTTTCTGTTGTGCGAGAGCAAACGATGTATGAACTATTGAGATTCAAACCTTGATCTTCCCGTCACTTGCAATTCATTCCATTGCGAGCTCTGACAGCACAGACTGCGTGACCACCTGTGCGGGTGGAGCCACCTGTCGCTGACACAGGTAACTAACATAAAAATTGTACGATAAAATGTTAAGGTTGCACGCTTTGAGAATATTATAAAAATAATGAGTCCTTCCCTTTGAAATACGGCCGCATACCGCCACTACGTGGGTAGGGAAGTCGCGTTAACAGACTTTATCACTCCCCAATCACCATCGTTGCTAACACTACCGTGTTCGTGTGACGACAGTTGTAAGCTATGTAAGAGAAACGTGACGAAGGCATGTATTTATTCTCTTGGTGGTCATATTGCTACATTTCTAGTCTCTTGTCAGTCATATTGGTACATTTCTAGTCTCTTGTCAGTCATATTGGTACATTTCTAGTCTCTTGTGAAGTCATATTGGTACATTTATAGTCTCTTGTCGGTCATATTGTTACATTTCTTGTCTCCTGTCGGTCATATTGTTACATTTCTTGTCTCTTGTCAAGTCATATTGGTACATTTCTAGTCTCTTGTCAAGTCATATTGGTACATTTCTAGTCTCTTGTCGGTCATATTGTTACATTTCTTGTCTCTTGTCAAGTCATATTGGTACATTTCTAGTCTCTTGTCGGTCATATTGCTACATTTCTAGTCTCTTGTCAGTCATATTGGTACATTTCTAGTCTCTTTGTCAGTCATATTGGTACATTTATTGTCTCTTGTCAGTCATATTGGTACATTTCTAGTCTCTTGTCAAGTCATATTGGTACATTTCTTGTCTCCTGTCGGTCATCTAGTTACATTTATAGTGTCTGATTGGTCATATTGTTACATTTATTGTCTTTTGTCAGTCATATTTTTACATTTCTAGTCTTTTGTCAGTAATATTGTTACATTTCTAGTCTCTTGTCGGTCATATTGTTACATTTCTAGTCTCTTGTCGGTCATCTTGTTACATTCTCTTGTTGGTCATCTTGTTACATTTCTTGTCTCCTGTCGGTCATCTTGTTACATTTCTTGTCTCTTTTTGGTCATCTTGTTACATTTCTTGTCTCTTTTTGGTCATCTAGTCTCTTGTCGATCATATTGTTACAGTTTTAGTCTCTTGTCGGTTCTCTTGTTAGAGTTTTAGTCTATAGCTACAAAAAAATACTACCTTAATCATTAAAGCATAACCTCAAAAGTGTATTTTTAATTTTCTGCGTGAATCACTTCAAGTTTTCTTTCTATTTGGGAAGACTACTGGGGGAATGTGTCCCCTCTTCCCCCCACTGCTGGAGACGCCCGTGTATACATCCTAAATATCTAAAAGTTGGACACATTCGACCCATTCCCGCGGTCGAGTGGTAAGAATGGCTGACTACAAGAATTTGCTTCACTCTCATTTGATAGATAAAATAAAATGTGAGGTATTTTTTATTATTTGTAATCATAACCCGATATTAATACTATTATTAGTGGACATCTTAAATGTACAGATAACAAAGGTTCTTTTTAGATGAATTCCAGTCTCATTGGCTTGGGGAGAGGATGTAAAATTTCGGTTGAGTTTCGAAGCTTGACCTGCCTATGTCCCGGACAGTCCAGTCTGCTGAGCGATTGACACCTTAGACCACATGACCACCAATAAAAAAAACATCAAACTGTTGAGTGAAAGCTGCGTCATTGTACGGAAATTACGGGTAAAACACGTAATAGCAAACAAACAACTTCTGAGAGATAAAGAATCATTGATAAAAGATATCAGCCTCGTTTTATTTGGTGCCGGCGAAATATTCGTCATCTGACGGACGTTGTCGTTCGAGGCAAAGTGATTAGTGAGACATTTGCTGTAGCGGGCTTTCCCAGAGATGGAACCTTATCACTAAATAAATAATTTCAGGGGGGAGGGGGGCGTGATTTAAAGTACATATGTTGGCAATGATTGTAAATTATTTTTAAAAAAATATGTTTTTCCTAAAACAAATATAAAATTTCTTCTGTAAATAGGATTAACTTTATTTTTCTACACTTGGTAATACCAACTTTTCTTGAACATTTGTTATAAGCTTTGTGTGCTGGCGGCCGGGGTTCGATCCCCGGTCCCGACACAGATTTATCTGATTTCCAAACCCTTCCTTCACCTCTGACAAGACATCTTGTGAATGTGGGGAATGCCAGGCCTACCACCGTGGTTCGGATCCCACGTTAAACTGTAGGTCCTCCATTTCATCTCACAATCACCCTACCATTACACATTAGCGTAAATGCGTACAACCCGAACGGGTAGTAAGACGCGGTGCTGATAATAATATAAGCTTTGTGGACTTTGAATGGAGCTTTTAATCTTAATCTAAATGCTTTTTTTTTCATATTCCTCTGTGCTCAAGACAAATATTCAAGAATTGTTGATATTACCGCTTGTAAAAAAAACTCCTCTAAACAAATCAACCGAAGTGATATACATTCATTTTGAACAGACGGGCTCCTTATCTTAAGAACTCCACGAATCCTGACATCAATTCGAGTTTCCTCTTTGCCCTTCCGTAAATGGGTGTACATTTCTTCTAGATTCTACCATCCTCATCTCTGATTCATAGGCGGAGTTATATGAAGCCAGCCAGCCGGGCCGGGTGGTAGGACTCTTGTGAAATAAACGAGTTGGTTGCCTCGGCCGTAGCTTAGATCGTTGAAGATGTTGAACCCTCCCCTCCGACCCCTCCAAAATTTAATCTCAGTCGTCGATGATTAATTCTGTACACAGCATCTTACCACCCGTCCGGACTATCCATATATTGAGATAGGGAGGAGGAAGGTAGAATTTTGGGCAGATCTATCCACATTTGCGTGGAGAGAGAGAGAGAGAGAGAAAGAGTTAGTAGTAGTAGTAATAGTAGTAGTAGAACACACATTGTCCAGATACCAACATAAACACATTCACATGGTATGTATGTAAGGCAGAGCCTATGATTGGTCGAAATGAGGACAGAGTGGGAGAGAACATATATCAGGTACAAAGATGAATTCCTTTTGAAGTAATTTAAATTTATAAAAACCAACACACAGAGTTCTAAGTGCTGTGATTATTTGTATTAGCACCGCGTCTTACTGCCCAACTGGGTCATAGCCACACATTTGTACCAGTTATGCTAATGTGTTAGGGATCAGAGGGGTCTAATTTAGAGGAAGTGTAACAGTTTTAGCTTGGAGAGAGAGAGTGGAAAACCCTTTAGGAAAATACCTCTCAGCACACCTGACCGGGATTCTAAACCCCGATCTCCCCGTCGTTGGGAGTCCAGTCTATTGCCAGAGGAACGCCTAAGAGCTTAAACCATTCGACCCTTTTAAAGTACGTGATGAATTTTAAATGACTCGATAAAATATGAACCTATGCATTGAGATAGAATATAAAAATAAATAAATGGTGATACTTTGGAAGAGTAGAGGAAAGGGGGGAAATGGTGACTGCCCTCCCAAAACACCCCTCTCTGTACGACCTTGACATTGATAGTCTCCCCTAGAAAAATAAAGACAGAGGAATAGAGGAACAAACTAACAGAGGGAGAGAAGGATGGTGGACTATAGGAAAATAGAGACAGAGGAATAGAGGAACAAACTAACAGAGGGAGAGAAGGATGGTGGACTATAGGAAAATAGGGACAAAGGAATAGAGGAACAAAGGGACAGAGGAATATAGGACCAGGGGAATATGGACCAAAGGGATATAGGGCCGGTGGAATATAGGAACAGAGTGATAAAGGGATATAGGTACGGCGGAATATAGGAACAGAGTGACAAAGGAGCAAAGGGACAAAGGGATGGTAGAATATAGGAACAGAGGGACAAAGGGATATAGGGACGGTGTAATATAGGAACATAGTGATAAAGGAACAAAGGGACAGAGGGATGGTAGAATATAGGAACAGAGGGACAGAGAAATATAGGACCAGAGGACTATGGGACAAAGGGACAGAGGGACAGAGGAATATAGGGACGGTGTAATATAGGAACAGAGGGACAGAGATATATAGGACCAGGGGACTATGGGACAAAGGGACAGAGGGTGAAATAAAACTTCACAAAAGGCAGATATCGTGTGTGGTCTAATTAATACCTGCAGGTATAATCTAATCGACGTTGCCCCCCCCCCTTCCCCCGAGTTTATCACCGTCGGAGATAAGTGACGATCCAGACTAGAGATGTGGCCAAATAGAGCTCCTTTTCTGCCAGTCGACAAGTTTGTATATTTTGCGATGATGTGCGTTATTCGGGTGTGCTGGGGTTCGATTCTACCGAGGAGTGTTTAAATCGAGTACTTGAGTAATGGTGAGTAGGCAGACAGCCCTGTGGGCTAGGTGGTCATGAAGGTGGGATATAACTTCAGAGGAATCTTGGTTTGAACCCAGAAGAAGGGGAAAACAAATTTAATTGGTTTGCATAGATGCGTTGCATTACACAACATTTAAATTCTTGGGCCATTTAGAAGGGGGGGGGGGGTGGAGTTAGAGGTGAGAAAAAAACTTTGAAATCTAAACTCAGCACAGCGATTCTCTGCCAACTGTTATACCCAGGCTATTATCCAAACCCTGAAAGTGGTCCCTAGCATCAGGTATCTGGTTAAAATTTATAATTTGACTTTTAAAACTAAAGATTTGATTATGTCGGATATTGCAGTAAGACATGATTTATTTTAAAGATTCAACTCAAGAGAGAAATTAAAATTAAACTAAACGTATTATGATATGCCCAAAAAATTAAAGATGTACTCTTTAATTCTTAATATATAACTGATTCGTGGGATGTTATACACACACTGGCTTTTAAATTTGAGAATGAATTATGATAATTGAAATTGTAAAGTGTTGTTTTAAAACGTGATTACTGTTACGAACAATCCGGATGATGGGATATGGATACTGTGGATTGTTCATTCGGGCTATATCAGATTCTCGATTTCCATTGGTTGGTCGGTACGTAAGAGAATGTTATTCTATTAAATGCCAAAGCTTTAATTAAAACACTCGAGAGTATTAATTATTTTAAGTAAGGATTTATTTTGATAGGGAACACACATTTATTTTACAATATTATGGTACAATTTTTACATAATATTAAGTTAAATACTAACTTGTTGTGAGCGAATGAAAATAAAAAAAGTGAATGCTAGAATGGAATTTAATTTTATGAGACAAAATAAAATAATAATCATTGAAACCAAGATGACCTCATAATGGTGATGAGAAGTGTAATTTATCTTGCGTTAATAAATGATTGGTTATCCCTGAAGATAAATTGGTGATGCTTTGATTCTCACTTCCGTCTTGTTCTGTGTTAAATAAAAAAAAATTACAATTAACGCCAAGGCTATAAAATCGTTAAAGTAGCAATTGATTTTAGAGAAAATGGGAAAAATCATATGTTAAAAAAAATTCCCAGTTGGCTGAGATTCGAAACTCGACATTCTCATCACCATATATTCAGCTTATTTCGAGCCTGATGCCTTAGATGGCGTGATCACTGTTGTGGGGCGGTTTGTGTTGGAAACTAACCACCTAACTTGTGTTTGGTCTTTTTTGTGCTTTCAATAACATGAAGGTGGAAATTGATATTGATAAGGGTTGTGTAAGAATTTAAGGGATGATTGATTGTTCCAGGGTAACCGTGTGTCCGTGGTTGGTGACACTCGAACCCTGGATGTTGGGGTAGAGGATCCTAGTGCCAGCAGGTTCACCAAAAACAGGATCGTCACCTGCAAGGTAACTTTTCTTCTGGCTGGAGAGCTGACATCAGCGCTACAAGTTACTGGTTCATGTACAAGCAGTCTTAGTTGGATCAAGCAACAAGTTACTGGTTCATGTACAAGCAGTCTTAGTTGGATCAAGCAACAAGTTACTGGTTCATGTACAAGCAGTCTTAGCTGGATAAAGCTACACGTTACTGGTTCATGTACAAGCAGTCTTAGCTGGATCAAGCTACAAGTTACTGGTTCATGTACAAGCAGTCTTAGCTGGATCAAGCTACAAGTTACTAGTTCATGTACAAGTAGTCTTATCTGGATCAAGCTACAAGTTACTAGTTCATGTACAAGAAATCTTAACTGGATCAAGCTACAAGTTACTGGTTCATGTACAAGCAATCTTAACTGGATCAAGCTACAAGTTACTGGTTCATGTACAAGCAGTCTTAGCTGGATCAAGTTACAAGTTACTTGTTCATGTACAAGCAGTCTTAGCTGGATCAAGATACAAGTTACTAGTTCATGTACAAGTAGTCTTATCTGGATCTACTGGTTCATGTACAAGCAGTCTTAGCTAGATCAAGCTTCATGTTACTAGTTCATGTACAAGTAGTCTTATCTGGATCAAGCTACACGTTACTGGTTCATGTACAAGTAGTCTTATCTGGATCAAGCTACATGTTACTAGTTCATGTACAAGCAGTCCTGGCTGGATCAAGCTACAAGTTACTTGTTCATGTACAAGCAGTCTTAGCTGGATCAAGATACAAGTTACTAGTTCATGTACAAGTAGTCTTATCTGGATCAAGCTACAAGTTACTGGTTCATGTACAAGATATCTTAGCTGGATGAAGCTACAAGTTATTGGTTCATGTACAAGTAGTCTTATCTGGATCAAGCTACACGTTACTGGTTCATGTACAAGATATCTTAGCTAGATCAAGCTTCATGTTACTAGTTCATGTACAAGCAGTCTTATCTGGATCAAGCTACAAGCTACTAGTTCATGTACAAGCAGTCTTAGCTGGATCAAGCTACAAGTCACTGGTTCATGTACAAGCAGTTTTAGCTGGATCAAGCTACAAGTTACTGGTTCATGTACAAGCAGTCTTAGCTGGATCAAGCTACAAGTTACTAGTTCATGTACAAGCAGTCCTGGCTGGATCAAGCTACAAGTTTTTATACTTCTAGTATTTCTACCCTTTGATTAATATTTTCCAACCTCACGGCGGTTAGACAGAAGTATTTGGCTAATTCGACATTGATTAACTCGAAATATTAGAACGTTAGAATCTACCATGATTTTCCATGAAATTTCTATTTAAATTATGGTAAAATATAACATAAAATAATTTTAATTTTAGAAGGAATATTTGGATAATTTGAAGCCTATATACATTGTTATTTTTTTTTCAAGTTTGTACTCATTCCAAATTCCAAGCCACACTTATATACCGAACGTGTCAAATAAATTTAGGGTTGGCCGATTTACACATGGTAAATGAGAAAGTGGGAAATTATGCACCAGCGGTGAGCGGGTTGCCTAATATAGGGGATGGCTCGGCTTTAACTCATTATGATTTAAATCTACAATTTTCGTGGTCTAGTTTTTACAAGTTTCTATATCTTATGTTTGAGTTTTATCTTGTGTTTTTCTTATGTATGTATTTATTGTGTATTTACATTTTATATATCATATATAAAATTATCTATATGTGTTTATATGTAGCAAATTTTGAGATTTTGGCTTTATTCTGCACCAGCTGCGTAGATACTCATGAAAATGTTTAATTCGAATCTTAGATATATAGAGTTTTTTTTTTTAGATTTCCCTTAGATTTTGCACGAAAAAAGCTCTACAGTATTTTTACATTAACATTCTTTAGTATAACTGGATAATAGTCATCAACATAATGAGGTAGTTCATAAATCATTCATACGGCTTTTAAAATCTCCCACTCACGATTCTTTAGAAACCAAATAAATAAATAAATAATAATCATAATAATAATAATGTTGTCCTAATACTTTGCTATCGCGTTGTTTAAATAGTCTTAATCGCCTCTATAAATAATTTCCCTGCGCTATCTCTGATTGGAAATATCACGTGGGTACGAATGTTGAGAATAGTTCAATAAGTGATTAGTCTTATCTCGATAGTCACGATTAAAATTCACGGGGAATCCCATACCACCTAGTGAACATTTTTTCAATAAAAACTGCAGTTCAATTCATAAAAATAACCAAGATACTTTTCACAATGCCATGTTGAAAATGTGGCGTTTAATTTATGTTATAATAGATTTTAAAACACACTTTCATCAGCAAATTCAGCTGAAATGACCTGTTCCAAGTCAGATAAACTTTAAGTGAATTCGCTGTAAGCAGATTTTCATAATCAGATACACTTTAAGTGAATTCAGTTGTAATCAGCAGTTCAGAATCAGATACTCTTTCAATGAATTCAGATGTAATCAGCAGTTCAGAATCAGATACTCTTTCAATGAATTCAGATGTAATCAGCAGTTCAGAATCAGATACACTTTCAAAGAATTTAGATGTAATCAGCAGTTCAGAATCAGATACACTTTCAATGAATTCAGATGTAATCAGCAGTTCAGAATCAGATACACTTTCAAAGAATTCAGATGTAATCAGCAGTTCAGAATCAGATACACTTTCAAAGAATTCAGATGTAATCAGCAGTTCAGAATCAAATACGCTTTCAATAAATTCAGATGTAATCAGCAGTTCAGAATCAGATACACTTTCAATAGATTCAGATGTAATCAGCAGTTCAGAATCAGATACACTTTCAATGAATTCAGCAGTTCAGCATCAGATACACTTTCAATAGATTCAGTATTCAGATGTAATCAGCAGTTCAGAATCAGATACACTTTCAATGAATTCAGATGTAATCAGCAGTTCAGAATCAGATACACTTTCAATGAATTCATCTGTAATCAGCAGTTAAGAATCAGATACACTTTCAATAGATTCAGATGTAATCAGCAGTTCAGAATCAGATACACTTTCAATAGATTCAGATGTAATCAGCAGTTCAGCATCAGATACACTTTCAATAGATTCAGATGTAATCAGCAGTTCAGAATCAGATACACTTTCAAAGAATTCAGATGTAATCAGCAGTTCAGAATCAGATACACTTTAAGTGAATTCAGATGTAATCAGCAGTTCATAATCAGATACAGTATTCATGTTTTAATCCTTATTGGACACTCCAGAACTGTTAGACTTCACCGTAAATATAATCGAAGTTAATAATCTATCAAACTTACCATTTGAAGTTCCTCCGGTTCAATCAATCCAACCATATTAATATTAATGGACTCACAGCCAAGTCTTTCAAACAATCTATAGATGTAAAGTATCTCAATAAAATTTGGCGAATGTAATTATAGACGATTGTTAAACCCGGGTGTGGTTAGAGGTGAAAACAGGCCACCTCACCCCCCCCCCTCCCCCCCATATTCTGTTCAATACTCGTAGTACTGTAAGAAAAACAGTTGCTTATTTTATTCAGAAAATTTAAAATCCTTGTTCGGAGCCTTGCACTAATTAGTTTAAATATTTTATATGTATTGATAATATCAATTAAAAGTGGCGCCTGCGGATCAAATAAAATGACAAAGATCCAAATGCATTTTCAGCTATCATATAAAGTTTCTCCTATGAAAATTTGACTCTCTATATTCGACTTAATTTGTACTATTCATGAACATATTTTATAACTAGAGAAAAATAATAGTTCTACCTTCACGTATTCATACGCCAAGTCATGTTATCTGCAGCTGTCACTTTTAATGGAAATTATCACTACCTATAAAAGAACGATTATAATAACATAGTAAAATGTTTTCACGTTTGAACGCGAGAGAATTTGTTTGCAATTTATAAGGACTTCTCGAAATGTTCCCCACCCACTTCGATAGACGCATGGTCTAAATCGTCACTCTCACAACATACTAGACTGTTGATGATAAAGAGATGATGGTTCGATCCTGGTTGAATTTACTGAGAGTTTTTTTTTACCTATATGGTTTTCCCCACTCTCGCTCAACGCAAATGCGGGTACACTTCCTATAAATTCAATCCTAACTTATTAGATTAGTCGTGGTCTAGGGGTAAGGTGTCAAACTTCTATGCTGGGGGTTCGGGGCTCAATCCTAGGTCCCGGCACCGATTTATCTGATTACCAAACCCTTCCTTCACCTCTGACAAGACATCTTGTGAATATTGGGGAATGCCAGGCCTCCACCGTGGTTCGGATTCCACGTTAAACTGTAGGTCCTCCATTTCATCTCACAATCACCATACCATTACGCATTAGCGTAAGCGCGTATAACCCGAACGGATAGCAAGACGCGGTGCTAATAATAATAATATTAGATTAGTCAGTTTATAAACGTACAAACCGAATGGGTGGTAAGACGTGGTGCTAAAAATATTCCGAAATGTTTATTCATAAAAAAAATCAAGTCATATTTCCATGTTTTGTCCAAGTTGTTTAGGTAAAAATATATTCCCTTTTTCAGTCTCTTAGTTTAATCTCATTTACACTTTTAAGGTATTTCTTAATCTATCATTTATCTTATCTCTTCTTGTTTTCTCTACACTGCTTCTTAAAAGCTTAAGTTTCAGTATTCTTTATTAAAAATATCACAAGGTCATATTTTATAAACAAAATTCAATCATAGACGAAACCAATATAGCACTTAATGTGAATATTATGACCAATAAATACATGGTTTTAATTTTATGAGTGACGTGATTGTTGAAATATACATTCTTACAACTGAGACCAAAAACTTTGCTGCAAATATTTTTCACAAATTTTTCGAACTGATTTTTATCAGTTGAAAACTTTATCATAGTCAGCCTTCATTTTATTTTGCACGTTTACTAAAAAACAACACTCGAGTGATAACAATAAATTAATTTACTGTTTGTTAATAATATTTAGCACCGCATCTTACCACCCGTTCGGGTTATACACTTTAAGTACTAATTACTCTAATGGATTTAGGAATTGGGAAGGTTGAATTAGAGGAAGTGAACCCGCATTTGCGTGGAGGGAGAGTGGAAAACCATTTAGGGAAAAACCACCCTCAGTTCACCCGACCGAGATTCGAACCTCGATCTCCCCGTCCTCAGCAGTCGAGCAGCTCAACACGACTAACGCGTTAGCTAACAACGCCACCTAGGCGGGTAATTTACTGTTATTACTGGAATTAGACGTAACTACTCTTTTATATAATGCGCAGTATATTGTAGCACGAACTTTTGGCTCGGTTTGAATTTAGACTTTCGCGCTTCACCAGCTGTAAAAACAGATGGACTAGTCTCGGACGTGTGTTTTAAGTTAGTTAAATTTCTTGAATTCGCGCGTTAATAAGGTCTGTTCTTGAAGTCAGCGTCACTCTTTGCCATGTATTCATCTCGAGTAGACGTGTTTCAATAGCTCTGAAGGAGAGATTGAAAACTAAGGACATAAGCACTGTCGAAAGTAAAGTCATGATCAAACAGAACAATGATATATTTATCATATGAGTGTTAAATGAAAATGGTGATAACACCATCCCTCCACATGTAACTCAAATTTACAACAGCCCCATGGCTTCTTTGGTGCTGACTGACAGCTCACATCTGACTTCTGGCAGTCAACATTTAGGTATATAGCTAACTTTTTTGACCATCAGAAGTGACAGCTGCTAAACACATGTTTTTGCAGATAATATGGTTCGGCGTAGGGATACATAAATTGGTCTGGTAACTTTTCAAAGCCTTTAGTTGTCAGCTGTGAGCTGTCAGTCAGCACCAAAGAAGCCATGGGGCTACTGTACACACTGGTAACCAGTGACCATCCCTCCTCATATAACTCCAATGGTCACACTGGTAACCTTGAAAGTTGGTTGTCTTACCGTATTACACTATGGCCTTCTCTTATGAGTCCCACCATAATGAAACTGAGCAAGGTAAGCTTTCTAACTTTCAGGGAAAACGAAGGACATTTCTTATTTTGGCATACAAAGTGTGTAATCACTGAGTTCAGGGTTTCAGGATCGATTCCCTGTAAGATCAAAAGAACTAATCACTAACGAAAGTGAAACACCTTCTTTCCACAATGATCACTTAAAATGTAGAGTGATGGCTGTATTGTCTGTCCTATAATTGAGTAAGTTCGTAAGTCGTGTAGTGGTTTAGTTAATTGGTTCAGCAAGTGTATTGTTAGCTACCCCTTTGGTTCCGCAACACACAACTATTCTTGCATGTTTTCACAATTATAATTGTGAGGATTAAATTCCGGGCCATCGAGTTAAATATCCCGCAGAGAGTCAGCTATGAAGCCAAGCCATCTTGACCATATTTGAGATTTTATGACCTTGTAAATCTGTGTTATCCGAGATTTTGATAAAAAAAAAAATGTTTGTGCAAACTCAAGTGGATTGTAGCGACGTTGTCTGCGAGTTATCTCGCGATAAAATGAGTCAAAGCCTTTTATTGGACACATTTTGTCCGTTGCGTCCCTACTCGCCCAAGTAAAGGGGAGAAGTCAAAGCTTATGGCTTGGGTCTAAGTCCAGGCATAGAGAGGTGTGGCCTTGACATCACTTTATCTACTGGGGGGAGCTTAAAGGAGCTTTTTAGGCAATTGAGAGCAAGCTAGAGGAACATTGCCTCCTTCCCCCTCCACCCAGATCCTTGACTATGATCACATCCGTAAGATGAGATATTTCCAAACTTCCTACGACTTTTCCGGGTCCCACCATTAATAATATTAATTAAAATACTTACGGATATATATTTACTCGAAACTTTGTATGGATACGAGACAAATTAAAATCTTTGGAAATATATGCTTTATTTAAATTAATTGTATTTTATTGTTTTGTTTTGTTCCAGTACACAGTGTGGAATTTCTTGCCAAAGAATTTATTTGAGCAGTTTAGACGAATAGCCAACTTTTACTTCCTCTGTATGACAACTATCTCGGTAAGTATTAATTTCTTGCCAAAGAATTTATCTGAGCAGTTTAGACGAATAGCCATTTTTTACTTACTTTGTATGACAAATATCTCCGGGTATAAACGTCAATCCCATTTGGTCTGGTTTTCCGTTGATGAGGTCAAAGTTTCAAAAACAGGTATAAGCGTATTGTTTTTTTTTCCCACTAAATGGTTTTCTGAGATTATTAATTAATTTAAATGTGGCTACATTTATTTTATATTTATAGCTTCCTCGTATTTAAAATATTTCAAGTGATTAGTACAGATGTATATACAATAGCCCCATGGCTTCTTTGGTGCTGACTGACAGCTCACAGCTGACTTCTGACAGTCAACATTTAGGTATATACCTACATTTTGACTGTCAAAAGTGACAGCTGCCAAACACATGTTTTTGCAGATCATATGGTTCAGCGTAGGGTTACATAATTTGGCCTGGGAACTTTTCAAAGCCGTCAGCTGTGACCTGTGATCTGTCAGTCAGCACCAAAGAAGTCATGGGGCTACTTTAGCTAGAACGGGCAGTCCATAATAAATTATAAAACACATTTTTAAGGTGGCCTTGTAAAATGTCTCAGTCTATGATTGTTGGACGTTGTTAGCACTTGAAACAAGATTAGTGAACTATGAATCACTGTTTTCCAGTGGCGTGTCTTGGAGTGTTGCAAGGGTATAAATAGCTGGTTTAAATTATACCTATTATATGTCCTTCCCCAATTCGACCCAATTCGACCAATCATAAATAGGCAGACATATATAGCGGAAATGAAGACCAGGAGACAGGTTAGACAAGACGGACAAACAGAAGACAGACAAGATAGTGAGAGACCAGTGACTACAGTGATACTACAAGTGGTGACAACTCGATATCAGGGACCGAACCAGAAGACATACTATGAAACTGGAACCAAGACTTAGATGAGACAAAACATAGATCTTACCGGATGACAGAGTGGAATGAGACGAGGAACTCCAGGTCATCCGGAGTCCAGCTGAGGAAACAGCTGGGAATTAGAGTAATCGAAGAACATCAAGAGATGGAGGAATAGAACCCTCAACTCGCATGGTCTAGCAACAAATGTGGTGCTGAACTGGGGCTTCCGGTCCATCAAGGTTTCTTCATTGACTGTTATCAGTAGATGAAGAGACAAGAAATATATTAGGTTAAGTTAGTTTTAGTTTATATTTTCTTACGTTGTTTCATGTTTAGTTTTAGGTCCAAGGTAGTGGTATTAGCTGGAGGTAAGTGGAACGAAATTTCTGGTGGGGCGCTTCCTCAGGTGGTGGATAGGGAGATGCCGCCCCCCCACTGGGGCTCAAACCGATCCGGGGACTGTTAGGTTCCGGAAGCGGTGGGACACCCAGCGGGGTAAGGTTACCGGGGGCATAAAATACCCGGGGTGGACCACCTAGTAGGATAAAAGTAGACGGGGAAATAGGGACACTTAGATTGGGAGCTATAATCAATATCAAATCAAGTAAAATGATTGTAAATGGGATAAACTAGTAATTGGCGGAGGTAGAGAAACAATATAACATAGGTCCTGAGCTACAGTCTAGGCCTCAGGACAGAAAGTAAGGATAAATTAATAAATAAATAAAATCATAACCAGGAATAGGAAGGGGTTCGTGAAAGAATGTTAGCAACCTCTAAATCTGGATAAACAGCTGGGATGTGGAAGCTACGAGCCTTTGGAGCTGGAGCACCGCGTCGGCTGATGGCTCCTGAAGAATGTGGGGTCGCCCTGACAACCTGAAGGACCAACTTTCCCGCCGATAAACAACCTATATGAGTGATAACACCTAGAAACAGGAGGGAGCCAACCCTAAGCCGGGTGATCTCTTTTGTCAACAAGGGAACGGACATATGGCGGTAAGGGCCTTCTGTATCAAGATGGGAAAAGGAAGCTGTCTGCTTGATTAGAGATCGGTCTGAGAGGATGATCCCGGTGAACCGACATTCTACCAGTATTAAGCTTAGGTTAAATTAAATTAGGGTAGGGGGGTTTAGAGTAGGTCATTAGGGTAAGGAATTTTAATAAATAAAGTGATGGAACTAATTAGTAGATGGAGATCTATCTCCGATAGGGCGCCTTCCTATGGTAGTGATAGGGGGATACTCGCCACCGCCAGCTGTCCTGGTGACTCATAATTGTTAAAAAGATAATACTGTAACAGAACAGATGGAAGTGTAAGTCATTTGTAGAATGAAACGACTCGGATTTAAAATAATAAGATACCGAGCAAAATAAACCAGAAAAAATTATACAAATAGGCTTTGCTATAAATACCTGAAATGGAAATGTATGTTCGTTGATACCTGACCAATGAGTGTTCTACTGCGTGATGAGAACAATTCACAGGTACAAGCTCTGTTCTACATACCTCACATGGGAATGTATGTTCGTTGATACCTGACCAATGAGTGTTCTACTGAGTGATGAGAACAATTCACAGGTACAGTTTAAACAAGCTCTGCTCTACATACCTCACATGGGAATGTATGTTCGTTGATACCTGACCAATGAGTGTTCTACTGAGTGATGAGAACAATTCACAGGT
>CABFVX010004549.1:0-39685 GCA_902151425.1 Timema shepardi | reverse complement strand
CTCAGTAGTTAACACGGAGTTCGTGTTCGGTAAGTCCTCTGGTTACATAGCTCAGTAGTTAACACGGAGTTCGTGTTCGGTAAGTCCCCGGGTTACATAGCTCAGTAGTTAACACGGAGTTCGTGTTTGGTAAGTCGCCGGGTTACCTAGCTCTGTAGTTAACACGTAGTTCGTGTTCGGTAAGTCTCCGGGTTACATAGCTCAGTAATTAACACGGAGTTCGTGTTCGGTAAGTCGCCGGGCTACCTAGCCCAGTAGTTAACACGGAGTTCGTGTTCGGTAAGCCTCCGGGTTACATAGCTCATTAGTACAGTAAGAGTGATACACTTCCAATGGTCACACGATATAAGGTGTCAGGCTCGCACTAAACAGGATTGCTGGGGATGGGCAGGTTAAGGTTCGAATCTTGTATGGGTGCACTGGGGGTTCGTTTTCTCAATGTGGTGTATATTACATACGCCTCCGGTTAATGCGGGTGCATTTATTTGAGTTGCCCTCCTCTTTGTAACTGATCTTTAGTAATTTGATTCTGAACGTTTTAATAAAAAAGAATGTTACTACGCAATCGTACATAGTCCGCTCTAGTTTATAACAAAATTATCAGAAAATTTTTAATATGTTGCAACCCTAGATTATTAATATTTTTATTTTTTTAGAAAACAGAACAAAAATTATTATTCATCATGAAAACACTCTCAAGATAACCATTTTGAATAGTATTTTCTGAATCATAAGTCAAAAAATTTCCTTTTTTAAGAACTCATCCGTTGGTAAACTACGCTTAACTTTAGGGCTATAATACAAATCCTGCCTAATCCTAAAGATATGACTATAAAACGACTGAATATCTAGGTTTAATGAAACCCATCAATAAGTCTTAGTTTTATCACCAGGTAGACAGTCAGACAGAATTGCAGCACCCAACTTAGTTTAGTTCTGGGCACATAAAAGCTTAAAATCATTATTAGAACCTTGAACTATAGATAGAACATTTTTATTGTTACAACACTTTCTATTTATACTAAAAACCAGCCTCGGTGGCGTAGTTGGCTAACGCGCTTGTCGTGTTGAGCTTGACTGCTGAGGACGGGAGAGATCAAGGTTCGAATCTCGGTCGGGTGAACTGGGGGTGGTTTTTCCTAAATGGTTTTCCACTCTCCCTCCACGAAAGTGCGGGTTCACTTCCTCTAATTCAACCTTCCCAATTCCTATTCCATTAGAGTAATTAGTACTTAAAGCGTATAGCCCGAACGGTTAGTAAGACGCGGTGCTAAATATTATTATTCTTTATACTAAAGTTAAAAATGGTCGCCAACTTAAAATGACAGCCTTTTTATTATCGACAAGGGTTGAAAAAACTCAAATAATATGTAAATTAACCCCCACCCTTTTTTTCCCCCTGAGGTTTATTGACCGGCCACGTCTGGAGAATGTAGCTGTACCTCATGTTGCGCGTGTTGCAGGATGTGTGGTGTACACGGGGCAGGAGACGAAACTCGCTCTCAACTCCAGACTCACCAGCAACAAGTTCTCCACCGTGGAAAAGTGAGTCAGGCACACCAGTTTTAGTTCTGGTTTCGATACAACGTCGAGATGTTCACCTCCTGGGTTCCAGGTTTGATTCCACGAGGGGTTTGGACCCAGGCTGGGGGGAATGTACTGAGGTATGATGAGGGGGTGGGATCCTTATATGGCTTTTCACTCTCCTCCACGCAAATGCAGGGCATTTCCTCTGTAGCAGTGTTTCCCCAATCCTTCTCCAGTCTCATGCCCTTTTTTGTGGCCATAACCGCTTCCTGCTTTTAATGTAGACAAAGGAAAAGCAAAATATCCTGTCTTTCTAATTAAAAACAGTCGTTCCATATTTAAATAAATCCGTGACAAAGGGAAGTTATGGCTTGAAAATCCCTAACATCATCTCAAACGCTGCGTTAATTTGTTTATCACACTTATGATCGTTTTTTTATATTAATAAAATTCATCGGAACGTCGTGTGGCCTTTGGAACTCTTCTCGCACGTCTGTAAGTGCATGGGCCACATTTTGGGAAACCCTGTTCTATTATTATTACTATTATTATTAGCACCGCGTCTTACTACCTGTTCGGGTTATAAGCACTTACGCTAATGTGTAATGGTAGGGTGATTGTGAGATGAAACGGAGGACCTACAGTTTAACGTGGAATCCGAACCACGGTGGAGGCCTGGCACTCCTCACATTCACAAGATGTCTTGTCAGAGGTGAAGGAAGGGTTTGGTAATCAGATAAATCTGTGCCGGGACCGAGGATCGAACCCCGGCCGCCAGCACAGAAGTCTGACACTTTACCCCTAGACCGCCAGGTCACCAAACCCGGTTCTAAAGTCTAATTTCCTCATCCCTGTTCCTCAGTGATGTGATGGGTGGTAAGTCACGGTAAGTTTGTAAAACTATAACGATCGCTAGAGAGAAAGGTGTGTGTGCTATCTTGTGACTTTGTTCCAGGTCTATAAACGGCTTCTTACTGTTCTTCATGGGTCTACTGCTGGTAGAGGTCGCCCTCTGCCTTGGCCTGAAGTACCATACGGAGCTTCAAGGAGTCTTCAGTAAGTGGCAGAACGAAAATATCGCAACAGCTCAAACTAGACGACTGTTAATAATAATAGTTATAATAATATTATTTGGCACCACGTCTTACTACCAGTTCGGGTTATACGCTTTTAAGTACTAATTACTCTAATGGATTAGGAATTGGGAAGGTTGAATTAGAGGTAGTGAACCTGCATTTGAGTGGAGGGAGAGTGGGAAACCATTTAGTGAAAAACCACCCCCAGTTCATCCGACCGAGATTCGAACCTTGATCTCCCCGTCCTCAGCAGTCGAGCTCAACACGACAAGCGCGTTAGCCAACTACGAGCCACCGAGGCGGGTCAGACGACTGTTAAAAGCGCCAGAAAGGCACCATCTAATGTTATAGCGGTGTTTTTTTTTAAATCCTTATCGTGGACTTCAAACATTGGATAATTATACGAGAGTTGAGTGGTCAGAGACTATCATATTATCAAGTCCTATTTTATAATCACCTAGGTGTGCTACAGTCTGATATCATAAGAAGGAAGTTTTAGAAAATACAAACATATTTTGTTATGGCCAACATTAATTTTACTATATTACTAGTATTATTTTATAGGTATTGATAATATATATAAAAAGTGACAGCTACGGATCACATTACTTGATGTGTGAGCATGGGAAAGTATATTTAGTAAATTTCTAGCTGCTGGAAAAGTTTCTAATGAAAATTGGACTGGAGATATGGTTTAATACGATAGTAATTTTGTTTCAATAAATTACGTATTTCTTGTTGATTTACAAAAATAACTGAAAAAAAAATTGGCTGCTTTGTTTGTTGCATTTTATCTTATTAATCATCCGGATTAATCACTTTTAGCTATGTTAAAATGGCGAGGAAACAGTTAGAAATAAGGGGACATTTACCTACCGTCGCGATGAGGGAGAGGGAGTAATCGTTCAGGAAAAAAAAAACACCTTCATCACACATGTCCAGGATTCAAACCCTAACATTCTCATCACCGATAAATCAGACTAGCCGAGAGCAAACATGTAGATGTAGTCCTGGGAGAAATTATGTGAGAAGCAAGTCTTGTAAAGTGATAATCACCTGGTTAGTTAAACAAGCGGAGCAATAATCTTTGATGGTGACCTGGCGGTCTAGGGGTAAGGTGTCAGACTTCTGTGCTGGCGGTCGGGGTTCAATCCTCGGTCCCGGCAAAGATTTATCTGATTACCAAACCCTTCCTTCACCTCTGACAAGACATCTTGTGAATGTGGGGAATGCCAGGCCTCCACCGTGGTTCGGATTCCACGTTAAACTGTAGGTCCTCCATTTCATCTCACAAGCACCCTACCATTACACATTAGCGTATAACCCGAACGGGTAGTAAGACGCGGTGCTAATAATAATAATAATAATAATAATAATAATAATAATCTTTGAGAACAACATTTTGCTAAAATATAATTTTGTTTCATAGTTGCAGCGGAGTATCTGGGCCCTGTTCCGGTTTTCAACTTCAGGAATGTCCTTCAGGATCTTCTGTCCTTCTTCATCCTGTTCAACTACATAATTCCCATCTCATTGTACGTCACAATTGGTAAGAATCCAGGAGGGAAATAAACAGAGCTGGTTAGTTTTGAGTGGTTCGGAGTCCTTTCTGATCAGGAGGTCCCAGCCCCTTTAATAAATTAAAAATAATTGATAATATAATGTGATAATGAAGCACTCTCATACAAACACACAGTAGATTGCAGCCTGGTTGTTTGTGTTAGAGATGCAGAAGTTCTTGGGCACCCTGTTCTTCGAGTGGGACGAGGGTCTGTTCTGTGAGGAGACTGGACAGGCCGCCATCTGTAACACCTCGGACCTCAACGAAGAGCTGGGTCAGGTACGTGCCTGACTGCCTGTTCCAGCGGAACAAGTACCTCATAGGTAGTACAGTAGCCCCATGGCATCTTTGGTACTGACTGACGGCTTTAAAAAGTTACCAGACTAAATTACGTATCCCTACGCCGAACCAGATGATCTGCAAAAACATGTGTTTAGCAGCTGTCACTTCTGACGGTCAGAATTTAGGTATATACCTAAATGTTGACTGTCAGAAGTAAGCTGTGAGCTGTCAGCCAGCACCAAAGAAGCCATGGGGCTACTGTATGTACCTTTATCTCCTCCGGGTCCCTGTCTTGTGTATATTTATCTCCTCCGGGTCCCTGTCTTGTGAACTTTATCTCCTCCAAGTCATTGTCTTGTGTAGATCTACTTCCTCCGAGTCACTGTCTTGTGTATCTTTATCTCCTCCGAGTCACTGTCTTGTGAACCTTTATCTCCTCCAAGTCTTTGTCTTGTGAACATTTATCTCCTCCAAGTCACTGTCTTGTGAACTTTATCTCCTCCAAGTCATTGTCTTGTGTAGATCTACTTCCTCCGAGTCACTGTCTTGTGTATCTTTATCTCCTCCGAGTCACTGTCTTGTGTATCTTTATCTCCTCCTGGTCCCTGTCTTGTGAACCCTTATCTCCTCCGGGTCCCTGTCTTGTGAACCTTTATCTCCTCCAAGTCACTGTCTGGTGTACCTTTATCTCCTCCAAGTCATTGTCTTGTGAACCTTTATCTCCTCCGAGTCACTGTCTTGTGAACCCTTATCCCCAAGTCACTGTCTTATGAACCTTCAAACATGTTGGTTGTAGGTGGAGTACCTGTTCACCGACAAGACCGGAACACTCACAGAGAACAACATGTGTTTCCGGCGCTGCTCCGTGTCTGGCGTCCCCTACTTGGAGAGTGAGGGGCGTCTCTTCAAACTGCCCTCTAGTGGGGAGGACGTCCGGGGGACCCTTGTCGACACGATCACTGTAAGCTCGAGCACTTGTTGTCTATACGATCACTGTAAGCCTCTAGCACTTATTGTTACACGATCACTGTAAGCCTCGATCACTTGTTGTCTACACGATCACTGTAAGCTCGAGCACTTGTTGTCCACACGATCAATGTAAGCCTCTAGCACTTATTATCGACACGATCACTGTAAGCTCGAGCACTTGTTGTCTACACGATCACTGTAAGGATCGAGCACTTGTTGTTACACGATCACTGTAAGCCTCGAGCACTTGTTGTTACACGATCACTGTAAGCCTCGATCACTTGTTGTCTACACGATCACTGTAAGCTCGAGCACTTGTTGTTACACGATCACTGTAAGCCTCTAGCACTTATTGTTGACACGATCACTGTAAGCATTGAGCACTTATTGTCTACACATTCACTGTAAGCATTGAGCACTTATTGTCGACACGATCACTGTAAGCTCGAGCACTTGTTGTCTACACGATCACTGAAAGCCTTGAGCACATATTGTTGACACGATCACTGTAATCCTCGAGCACTTATTGTCGACATGATCACATCCAGAAGATGTGTCATCTTGCTCTAATGCTGTAGTTTCTCGTTCAACTGTTTGTTAAATAACATAAAAAATGAACAAATGGAGGAGGGATAAGGTTATAAAATGGGGTACCAGCGGTTAAGGGAGGTTGAGATTAGCGTCAATTGGAAGATAATTAATAGGTTAGGGCGTTACTCTCGGGATGTACCGGACTGCTTTTAACAGAAAGCTCGGGATTCGAATCCCTATCACGTCTACCCAGAATGTATTTTCCTAATTATTTTACTCATTCTTAACACATTCACGTTATTAGAATATATGCGAATTATCGGAACGGGTAGTTATTTTATCACTGAATCTTATCACCTGTTCAGGTTATACGCATACGTGATAGTTACTTTAGTGGGGTAGGATTGAGTACAGTTGAACTTAGAGAAGTTGTATCCACATTTGCGTGGATGGATAGGGAAAAGCCATTTTGCAAAAAAAAATATCTCAGTTCACCCGAACGAGATTTGAAACCCAATCGACCTGTCCTCGGCAGTCTAGTCAGACACGAGAGTGACGCCTTAGATGATGTGGCCAACGAAGCCGGTTGAATGGGTAGTAGGAGGTGGTAAGTGAAGCCATACTTATGGAACCCATGTGTCTTATATTTCCTCACCAGGGTGTGTACAGTGTCCCAGTGAGGTGTATTGCACTGATCAGGAGGTATTTGTGTGTATATATACAGGAGGAGATGGAGAGGTACCTCCTAGGACTGTATTGCACTGATCAGGAGGTATTTGTGTGTATGTATACAGGAGGAGATGGATAGGTTCCTCCTAGGACTGTATTGCACTGATCAGGAGGTATTTGTGTGTATGTACAGGAGGAAATGGAGAGGTTCCTCCTAGGACTGTATTGCACTGATCAGGGGGTATTTGTGTGTATATATACAGGAGGAAATGGAGAGGTTCCTCCTAGGACTGTATTGCACTGATCAGGAGGTATTTATGTGTATATATACAGGAGGAAATGGAGAGGTTCCTCCTAGGACTGTATTACAATGATCAGGAGGTATTTGTGTGTATATATACAGGAGGAGATGGAGAGGTACCTCCTAGAACTGTATTGCACTGATCAGGAGGTATTTGTGTGTATGTATAGGAGAAGATGGAGAGATTCCTCCTAGGACTGGCTCTATGTCACACGGTGCAGCTCAGCAACGCTTCCAAGCGGTTGACGATGAACAACAACCTGACGGAGGGAGACCTGCTGTCCATGCACCTGGACTATCAGGCCTCCAGTCCTGACGAGAAGGCCCTGGTGGAGGCTGCTGCCAGGTAATACAACTTACTCTCTCAATCAACTGTGTTGAGGGTAAACACTGTCCACAAACATACTGCGTGGCACTTGCCGCCATGACAGAGTGGTGAGAAAAACTCACAGGTACAAGCTCTGCTCTACATACCTCACATGGGAATGTATGTTCGTTGATATCTGACCAATGAGTGTTCTACTGAGTGATGAGAACAATTCACAGGTACAGTTTAAACAAGCTCTGCTCTACATACCTCACATGGGAATGTATGTTCGTTGATACCTGACCAATGAGTGTTCTACTGAGTGATGAGAACAATTCACAGGTACAGTTTAAACAAGCTCTGCTCTACATACCTCACATGGGAATGTATGTTCGTTGATACCTGACCAATGAGTGTTCTACTGAGTGATGAGAACAATTCACAGGTACAGTTTAAACAAGCTCTGCTCTACATACCTCACATGGGAATGTATGTTCGTTGATACCTGACCAATGAGTGTTCTACTGAGTGATGAGAACAATTCACAGGTACAGTTTAAACAAGCTCTGCTCTACATACCTCACATGGGAATGTATGTTCGTTGATACCTGACCAATGAGTGTTCTACTGAGTGATGAGAACAATTCACAGGTACAGTTTAAACAAGCTCTGCTCTACATACCTCACATGGGAATGTATGTTCGTTGATACCTGACCAATGAGTGTTCTACTGAGTGATGAGAACAATTCACAGGTACAAGCTCTGCTCTACATACCTCACATGGGAATGTATGTTCGTTGATACCTGACCAATGAGTGTCCTACTGAGTGATGAGAACAATTCATAGGTACAGTTTAAACAAGCTCTTCTCTACATACCTCACATGGGAATGTATGTTCGTTGATACCTGACCAATGAGTGTCCTACTGAGTGATGAGAACAATTCACAGGTACAGTTTAAACAAGCTCTTCTCTACATACCTCATATATTTATTCAATATCATTCGTGTTTAAAAAAGGATGATAAACATTAATGGATTAAATATGACCCTCCCCAAAATAATGCACTGGTTAAGGGTTGAATCCCAATTTCTCTGGACAACCTTCTTGTCTATTGTTCTATGGAATCTAATGATGGGCTGTGCAATCAGATGAAAAGGGTAACATTTATAAATAAGAGACGATAGGGGACAAACCTTATAGAAGATATTATAAATGCACACTTCACAGGGAAGCTATTATTGTCAAACGCCTATAAAAATTACAGGGGCAGAGCTTACTATTTGGATTACGGATGCATGAAATTTGATATCTCATGTAATATCTTACCACAATGTGCAGTTTTTTGTTTTAGTTTGAGCACCAAATTACAATGTCGTTCTTTGTTGGTGTATAGGTGCGGAGTGGTTTTTGTCGGAGAAAAGGGTGACACCATGTTTGTTCTAGTCAAAGGTCAATTGCAACACTTCACAAGATTGGAGTGTCTGGAGTTCACTTCAGGTGGGTGTATGGAGACCAGCAGTGTCGTGTCGTGGAGTGTGGACAGGGTAAGCAAAGGGGGTGTGATGTATTATTAGCACCAAGGAAGACATTCATTGGCCAGGTATCACTGAGCATAAATTGGTGATGATTGGTCTAAGGGAGTGGGAGGGGGGAGGGCAAGCTGTGAAAACTCACATACAAGCTCTGCTTACCTGAACAACACTCCACGACGAGACAATGACTTCCAAGTACCTTATAAACAGTGGCGGCTCATAGCTAAAATTAGTAGTGGTGGTGCTCCAGAAAATTTTTAGCCTTTGTTTTAAAATTGTGTAAAAGGAAAAAAACATGTATAAAAAGAAAATTTATTCAGGAACTTAATCAAAACTTAACAAACAAAAAACTTTTTTGCCTACTTTAACTTAAATTGTTACAGTTCAACCTTGACCTATTCATTTAAAAATGAAATCCATTCTTCTTGTTTTAATTTGCGCAAAAAATTCAATAATTTTCTCCTTGATCTCTGGATGACAAATGAGGAAATTTTTCTCCATTGAAATTACTGCAAGCGCATCTAGTCTTTCTGTTAAATAAAAGAACCGAAAAAAAACTAATCAAATAGAATATGTGGAAGCAGAATAATACTCTAATTCTACACTCTTCTACACTTTATCACATTCAAGAATATGGTACACTGTTTTTAAGCTCAACACACGCTGTGTATAAAAAAAACTTCCTTCCACCATCACGCTAGAGCCGGCACTGCGAGAGCAACAGTACTCTCTCTATCTGGCAGTACTACCTTCCTCCCCACCCCCTTCCTATGTGCGCATGCGCACAACAGTCAAACACCACGTTGATGGCACTGTGAAGCGCACAGTTCCATACAGAGTTTTTTTTATCTTTTTCATAAACTGGGGAATGGCTACTCAAGTACTGACATTAAGCTTAAGTATTATATATTGCACTACAAAAATAAAGAAATAATTAAAGAAAAAAGGACTCATTATATTAAATGTTATCGATAATATCAAGTGGAAATATGGAGTGCTGCAGTTCCGCAGTGCCTATACACGAGCCGCCACTGCTTATAAATAGTGTAATTTTTTATAAAGTGACCGTTGATTGCTGTATTTGCAATACATAACATGCACAATGGCGACAGCAGTAAAAGTAGTTTATTATCAAGAAATGACCCGAGCTCGAATGTGATAATTTCCATCCTATCAATGCAGTATTAAGGATTCACAATTCTCTAAAATTATAGAATCAGAGCCGTACACTTGTACAGAACCTGCGAAACAATAGGAGCTTTAATATACATATAATTTCCATAAGAAGGGCCTTATCTTAATGATATAAAATTTATTAGATCTATAGATGTTCATACGTCAAGTAATATGATCTGCATATGTCACTGTTGAACGATTTTATCAATAAAAAATTGTAAATAGTAATAATAATAGAGTATACTGTTATTAATGTTGCCATTATACAAAAGTTTGTGATTTCTAAAAGGACCTTTCGATGAGAATTAGATTGAATGTTTGACTAATTTACATCCTGAACAGTCAGTTTACCTTGAAAGATAACAGTCTTACCTTGAATGATTACACTATGGTCCTATATTAAAAGCTGCACCATAGTGGAACCAAGCAAGGTAGCAGTCCCACCTTGACTTATTACACTATGGCCCTATCTTATAAGCTGCACCATAGTGAAACCAATCAAGGTAATCTTGCAATCTTTCAGGATAAACGCAGTACACGATGTCGGATGGACTTCAAGCTGAACTTGTCCTTGTTACAGACAGGAAGAGGATGTCCCTAGTAGTCCGCGATGGTGACGGGGACATCTGGTTGTACTGCAAGGGGGCGGAGTCCTCGGTTATACCACTCACTGAGAAGGGTCCCACTGAGAAGACCCTCGCTCATTTGGGGGAGTTTGCCCTCGTGAGTCATTCCATGCTCTACAACAGGAACATTTCCTTTCGTCATCTTTATTACGAGTTTTTATATATATTTTTTCTAATTACTTTATGAGATATGAAACCCATAAAATACATATCCACTGAATGCTATTATATATTACACATGTGTTAAAATTTCAATATTACAATTAAACACATACAGTAGCCCCGTGGCTTCTTTGGTGCTGACTGACAGCTGCTAAACACATATTTCTGCAGATCATCTGGTTCAGCGTAGGGATACGTAATCTGTTCTGGTAACTTTTTAAAGCTGTAAGCTGCCAGTCAGCAACAAAGAGTCCATGGGGCTATTGTACTTCCTTAATAATATTTAAAAAAAATCCTAGTTTTTATTTAATTAGATCAAGTTATTATGTTAGCGTGCTAAATACCATCCAATAAAAAAATGGGAAGGATCAAATAGTGAATGTCAGAGAATGGCAACACAGCCATGCACACCATGTTCACACCAACGCATGACAGTCTCACCTTGACTGATTACACTATGGCCCTAACTTTTAAGCTGCACCATAGTGGAACCAACCAAAGTAGCAGTCTTAACTTGGCTTACACTATGGCCCTATCTTATAAGCAGCACCATAGTGGAACCAACCAAAGTATCAGTCTTACCTTGACTGATTATACTATGGTCCTATCTTTTTAGCGGTACCATAATTTAATTTTTCAAAGTAAGTTTGCCACGCTTCAGAGAAAACGAAATATAAAGTAGGATTCTGATTTTTTTTTAAAACCTTCTTGCAGATACAGTAATCTGTTAGATAAGGTTATTCATATTATAATTCTACTGTAGGATGTATTTATGTCACTGTGGTATGTAAAAGAATGCTGCTACATTTTGTGTTTCCCCTAGAGAGGTCTTCGCACGATGGTCGTTGGTTACCGCAAGCTGACCATCTCCCAGTATTCTTCGTTCAGCAGACAAGTGGGTGAGACACTGTTATACACACATTTTTTAGTTTCATGGGGTAGAAATGATCCAGAGCAGGTTAGAGAAAGGGCATCATCTCCAGGAGATATTGACGCTGTCAGTGAACTTGATGCCCGAGGTTAGACACTCACGTTTAGCCGGATAAGAGCAGAATCTGATTAGTTGGCGCAGCAATTCATCCCCCTAGCAGACATGTATGTTCCCCCCCTCCCCCCTGATGTCTTGAAACCCAAACTTTAAAAGGCTGGTTCTCAGAACAGTCTATTCTCGGGTGAGGTGACCTGGCGGTCTAGGGGTAAGGTGTCAGACTTCTGTGCTGGCGGCCGTGGTTCAATCCTCGGTCCCGGCACAGATTTATCTGATTACCAAACCCTTCCTTCACCTCTGACAAGACATCTTGTGAATGTGGGGAATGCCAGGCCTCCACCGTGGTTCGGATTCCACGTTAAACTGTAGGTCCTCCATTTCATCTCACAATCACCCTACCATTACACATTAGCGTAAGTGCGTATAACCCGAACGGGTAGTAAGACGCGGTGCTAATAACAATAATAATAAAAATAATATTCTCCGGTGGATAGATAGATCTTTAACATCAATAACACGATGGATGCTTTCTCATTATTATTTTTTCACTGCGTCGACAAACAAAACCGAACAAGAACGAAACGTACAATTTCCATTTTAACAGTCGATCCAAACCTCTTCACAAGAGTAAGAGCAGCTATATGCTTGTATCTCACTTTGTAGACGCATGCGCACTGATTAATTCGGTTTGGTTTGAACCCTCCCAAGCATATGTTAGCCAAGAAGAGCCTAGAAAGCTGAAACTATTTCAGACCTACCTGAGTGGGCCGCGCGTATGGTGCTGAAATCGTGGGATTGGTATAAAGCTCGTCACGTGATCACTTTTATACTCTACTGGTTGTTTTTTTCTGTGAGCGTGTGAATTCGCAGTTAGGTTGGATCTAGACTAGCGTTTAGAGATTATTTCTCGGTTTATAAACTGATATAGCACGTGGATAGGTCGACTGCATTGATTAATATATCGGTATCAAAGATTATCTTGTTACTACTCACATCGTAACACACTCGTGTAATTAACCTCCTGCCAGGAATGTTGCATAACCTCCAGGGGTAGGAGAAGGATTTGAAGAGGCACTAGAAGAATCACTGACTTTTTGATAATAGTAGGTTTTTGATCAAATAACGAATCAAACGTGAAGTCATAGACTTTACATACGTTTCTTTACCTCTGTGGTGGATTTGTCTATATTCCATTCACCATAGGAATTGACTTCTGAAAGGCCTTTTTTCCCTACCATAAATCTACTATATAGTAGGATATTGGTAGGAAGAAATACCTTTCAGAGAGAAATTCCTACCGTGAATGAAATATAGCTTACCTCTGGGGTTAGTTAACATTTGTAACTCGAGTTTACACTTGATAATATACCGGGGAGTCTCTCTCTATCTTTGCTTCAGGTCAGGCCAGGCAGACCATGTCGTCTCACAGAGAGTCCATCATAGCGGCAAGCTACAGCAAGATGGAGGCTGGACTCACCCTCTTGGGCGCTACCGGCGTGGAGGATAAACTACAGGAGGGGGTGCAAGAGACGCTGGAGAGCCTGCGGGCCGCGGGACTCAAGGTATAACTCACCCACGACTATACATCCGTCATCTCTTGACCCTCGGAACATTGCTCTGAACTGTTCCGTTTACATCCGTAGTGTAGACAATGTCCCCCCCTCCCCCTTCGTTTGCCTTGAGAAGCCTACCTTTATTGGCTCCACTATGGCGCAGCCTATAAGATAGGGCCATATCGTAACACCTCAAGGTAGGACTACCACCTTTCAGGGTAGACGGGATGTGCATATCTGTATCTTGTTTGGTTGATGCTAACACTGGTACATTCACAGGTGTGGATTCTGACAGGCGACAAGGTGGAGACAGCCGTCAACATATCTTTCTCTTGCGGTCACTTCAAACCCGGCACGGTACAGCTCTTCCTCACCGAACACCACAAGGAGAGGTCGTGTGTACAGATGCTGCAGGCTTACAGGTGACGATACAGTGTGTTGTGTGTGGTATCATCTGGGAAAACCAACAGCCCGTCATCTTGCAGTCCTTATAAGACCGTAACTCCACCTTATCAACCCCAAGGATAGCAGGTTTCAGATGTTGCAGGTCTACACATGATACTACTGTGGATTGTCTTGAATATTGTTTTATTGTTGGTATGATCTGATGACAATACTGGCTATTAGCAATTTATAACTCTCTCTTATTTAAATTAATTCAGAGGGATTTTTACAAGTTTCACTAAAGCTATGAAACACACCTGTTACTCTTGAGATCACAATTTATTTTCTTTTTTATTATCGACATCAACGAAAAGCATCCAAGTTCTCTTTCTTTGGCCCGTACATCCCCTGCGCATTGCAAGCGAGCCGTTCTCTCTCTGTCCCACAAGTGACGGACCAGTTCCCCGCCACCTCGCTCGGCACAGCTCTAGCGGCAGAACGAAAAGGGGCGGGGAGGGATAGTCACATCACCGTCACAGCTAATATAAATGGGGGGGAAAACAGATGGACTTGTTATTGATCTTCAGAAGTCGGTGAGAAGTACCGACTGCTAGTTTTACCTAGCTCTGCTTTGTTTGTGTTGGCAGCGCGAGGGTGGAGGCAGATAGTCTAGAGCAGTACGGCCTAGTGGTCGACGGGCAGTCTTTGAAGTTTGCCCTGAAGAACCAAGATATGTTCCGGAAAGTGTGCATGGCTTGCACCGCGGTCATCTGTTGCCGGATGTCACCGCTTCAGAAGAGTCAGGTACACACACTGCTCTGGGTGCAGGTGGTGGTGGTGGGAACTAACACACCAGGTGACCTCATACAGATCACTGATGTCACCCAACAATCTCAGAAATATATGTATTAATGACTGTCCTTCTCTCCTTGAGCTGTGGGTGGCTCTGCTTGAGAGTTTGTCATTGGTTTTGGAATGGTCATGTTCTTTCTTGGACTCATTGCAACGTTCCGTGTGTCTAGAGGTATCCTCTCAACTATTATCATCAGGAATCATAAAGGCAGTTGGAAGAAATTAGTTTAGTTTCCTCTAGAACTCAACGATAGCCTTTAGTGGGTTGAAGAAAAATAATGCAGCAAGACTAACCATAAATAGAAATAACTAGTAGTAAGGTGACCTGGTGGTCTAGGGGGTAAGGTGTCAGACTTCTGTGCTGGCGGCCGGGGTTAAATCCTCGGTCGCGGCAAAGATTTATCTGATTACCAAACCCTTCCTTCACCTCTGACAAGACATCTTGTGAATGTGGGGAATGCCAGGCCTCCACCGTGGTTCGGATTCCACGTTAAACTGTAGGTCCTCCATTTCATCTCACAATCACCCTACCATTACACATTAGCGTAAGTGCGTATAACCCGAACGGGTAGTAAGACGCGGTGCTAATAATAATAAAACTAGTAGTAAACAGGACAATAATTGCTATATTGAGAAAAAAAAGATGATTGGTTTTCTATTTTAAGGCTATCTAACTCCGATTATGTTAATTCTGTCACCTCCAAGAATATAATAATACCATTCTTATTGAAAATTAAAAGTTCACGACTTGATCATAATAAAATATGTTTTTTTTGGGTGACATAATATTTTATGAAAGTTATGTCAATAGATAAACCATCTGCCTAGTTTAGGAGCACAAACGTCAATGATCTAAAGCTCAAGGGACTGTAATTTAATTTTGGGAGAGAGTTTTATTCCCACGATTGGACTGATGACCAACTCTGTCTGATGACCTTTTTACTGCACGCAGGTTGTCCAACTGGTGAAGCAGTCTCCTGACAAGCCAATCACAGCAGCTATCGGGGATGGAGCCAATGATGTGGCCATGATACAAGAGGCACACGTGGGTTTGGGTAAGCTTACTATACATGCGTACACTACACTTTTTTTTATGATAAAAGAGTATTTTATAATGGTTGCTGCATTTTCTATAATCACATTCTCAAATAAACCTAATATAAACACTACTTTAATATTTAAAGTTAGGTTATAATGCATGGTATAGTATTTTTAATCCATGAAACTAATAATCGGATGGAAGATTTGTTTAAAGATAAAGAAGTGTGTGTGTGTTATTGGGTTAGTACGCTTCGTTATTTAAAATAACCTCATTTTTTCCACATAGCATTGTAAAATTTGCGTTACTCTCGCAATGAATCAAAAATTTTAACCAGACTTTATAGTTTATGGTTAATAACATCGTCAACTCTCAAACAGGAGGCCGCCATTAAACCCAAAAGGGATGAGATTGTTTTACACATAATTAGGACTAAAAGGGCCAAGCTAATAATTTTTTAAATCTGATATATTTTTTTAAAGATATTGCCGCTCAAGGTAATTCTTGAAATATGCTATTAAAATATTGAAACACTGGCTACATCTGTTTACCGAGGGCTGATGACATGTCAAAAGAAACCGAGAGCTGATTATGTGAAAGAATTGCTAGTGTAAAAATAATTATAAAACGCATACAATATAGCATACATCAACGTACGATTAATGTTTAAATACATTTCCCCGCAGTTTGATGACCATGGATAGGATGGTTCAATCCTAGAGGATATAAAAAACATGCCTAACTATCACGAGTGCATCGGGGACGTTCAATTTTGCTCCATTAACTCTTTAAAATGCATAGGAAGTATTTTCTAAACGTGTTATATTTTTGTGTTGCTCCACAAGGAACAACTAGACCATATGGACAGCTGTAGGAAAGCACCTAACATCACATGCAACACATACTCACATGTTGACAGGTATTACAGACAATGAAGGAGAACTAGACCATATGGACGCCTGTAGGAAAGTACCTAACATCACATGCAACACGTACTCACATGTTGACAGGGATTACAGACAATGAAGGAGAACTAGACCATATGGACGCCTGTAGGAAAGCACCTAACATCACATGCAACACATACTCTCACATGTTGACAGGGATCATGGACAAGGAAGGAGACCTAGACCATATGGACACCTGTAGGAAAGCACCTAACATCACATGCAACACATACTCTCACATGTTGACAGGGATTACAGACAATGAAGGAGAACTAGACCATATGGACGCCTGTAGGAAAGCATCTAACATCACATGCAACACATACTCTCACATGTTGACAGGGATCATGGGCAAGGAAGGTCGACAAGCAGTCCGTTGTTCCGACTTTGCGTTCGGTCAGTTCCGTTTCGTCCGCCGGGTACTGCTGGTCCACGGCCACTGGTACTACCTGAGAATATCAACTCTGGTGCTCTACTTCTTCTACAAGAACATCGTCTTCATCACACCACAGCTCTTCTTCAACTTCCTAAGCGCCTTCTCTACGCAGGTACGAGCTTTATTACCGCCAGTCTCACGTCACGGTAGCTCTGGGCCGATATCATTTGGTATCTGAGAGGTTTTTATTGGGAATGTTTGTATGGATTGATAACAAAATATGTTAGAATTGATGCACACTCCAAGCCTCAAAGCTGTAAGTCTTACAATGGGCCATTTTGGTAGAAATTTTCATGTTTTTTCCTGTGGTATGTGGTATAGAGAACCTAAGAGTGAAAGGGCTATTGATGCATGACCGTACCGAAAGAGGTACGGAAGATGGAGTGACTACAATACCAAGATGAAGATTCACTTATTTTGTCAAATCAGTGTGATTATTGTTGAATCTCTGATGTAATGATCAGTTGGCTGACGTACTTTAGAATTGCATATGTGGGTTACCATGTCTATACACCCAAATTTTAAATAATGACGGTCAAAGCTCTTTCTCAAGTTTTATCTCATGCGTTTTTCCATCTTCAGGCTATTTATGACACCGCCTACCTCTCCATGTACAACGTCTTGTTCACTTCATTGCCCATCCTCATCTACGGTCTGTTCGAGCAGAACTATAGTGATGTCAAGTTGCTGGAGTGTCCTCACCTTTACAAGGAGATAGCGAACAACGTCCTCATGTCCTGGTGCAGTTTCCTCAAGTGGATAGCCTTCGGTGAGTTCCGGGGATTTATGTTTTCAAACAGCATCGCTAACAGTTCTGTTACTTTAACATTAATGGTTCCTTTTGGACGAATGATTAGTTGGTGAGACAACTCGTAGAAAGGCACCTAGTCCAATATATAAAACTTAATACTTGTTTAAATACTTTCATGTTAAAGTTTCTGGAACTATATTTCTAAAGAAAGCATATTTTTAGAAATAATATAATAGTTTGTATAGTCATAAGCAGTGGCGGCTCGTAGCTAAAATTAGTGGGGGTGCCGCTCCACAATATGTTTAGCCTGTGTTTTAAAAGTGTGTAAAAGGAAAAAAAACATGTATCAAAAGAAAATTTATTCAGGAACTTAATCAAAACTTAACAAACAAAAAACTTTCTCTACTTACTTTAACTTAAATTGTTACAGTTCAAGCTTGATCTATTCATTTAAAAATGAAATCTATTCTTCTGGTTTTAATTTGGGCAAAAAGTTCAATAATTTTCTCCTTGATCTCTGAATGACAATTGATGAAATTTTTCTTTATTGAAAGTGCTGCAAGCGCATTTAGTATTTCTGTTAAATAAAAGAACCGAAAAATAAAATCAATCAAATATAATAACTGTAAGCAGAATAATAATCTAGCTCTTCACTCTTCTACACTTTATCACATTCAAGAATATGGTACACGGTTTTTAAGCACAACACATGCTGAGTAAAATAATTTCCTTCCACCATCACGCCAGAGCCGGCACTGCGAGAGCAACAGTGCTCTCTCTACCTGGCAGTCCCACCTTCCTCTCCACCCCCCTCCTATGTGCGCATGCGCACAACAGTCAAACACCATGTCACTGGAACTGTGAAGCACGCAGTTCCATACAAAGATTTTTGTATATTTTTCACAAACTGAGGGATGGCTACTGAAGTACTGACATTAAGGTGTAGGAATATATTTTACTACAAAAATAAATAAAGAATTAAAGAAAAAAGGACTCATTATATTAAATGTTATCGATAATATCAAGTGGAAATAGAGGATGCTGCATTTCCGCAGTGCCTATACACGAGCCGCCACTGGTCATAAGCTTTATTACTTCGATTAGTTATTATTAATACCAACTGCTAACTACAGCAGTAAAATTAAATAACTAAACGCTGTGCTGTATTGGTGCAGGTGTATGGCACACGACAGTGATCTTCTACATCCCTTACTTCCTCATGATGATAAACGAGGCGATCCTACTCGACAGTACTCCTATAGACCAGTGGATGTTTGGTTCCATCATATACCACTGCGTCGTTACCATCGTCAACCTCAAGGTACTAACACATATCTACGGGAACGGGGAACGATTTTTAACTAGTTCCCACTCCTGATACCAAATATGATAAATATACATTTGTTCCCGCTTCTGATACCAAATATGATAAATATACATTTGTTCCCGCTTCTGATACCAAATATGATAAACATACATTTGTTCCCTCTACTGATACTAAATATGATAAACATACATTTGTTCCCACTTCTGATACCAAATATGATAAACATACATTTGTTCCCGCTTCTGATACCAAATATGATAAACATACATTTGTTCCCGCTTCTGATACCAAATATGATAAACATACATTTGTTCCCTCTACTGATACTAAATATGATAAACATACATTTGTTCCCACTTCTGATACCAAATATGATAAACATACATTTGTTCCCGCTTCTGATACCAAATATGATAAACATACATTTGTTCCCGCTTCTGATACCAAATATGATAAACATACATTTGTTCCCTCTACTGATACTAAATATGATAAACATACATTTGTTCCCACTTCTGATACCAAATATGATAAACATACATTTGTTCCCGCTTCTGATACCAAATATGATAAACATACATTTGTTCCCGCTTCTGATACCAAATATGATAAACATACATTTGTTCCCTCTACTGATACTAAATATGATAAACATACATTTGTTCCCACTTCTGATACCAAATATGATAAACATACATTTGTTCCCGCTTCTGATACCAAATATGATAAACATACATTTGTTCCCGCTTCTGATACCAAATATGATAAACATACATTTGTTCCCTCTACTGATACTAAATATGATAAACATACATTTGTTCCCACTTCTGATACCAAATATGATAAACATACATTTGTTCCCGCTTCTGATACCAAATATGATAAACATACATTTGTTCCCGCTTCTGATACCAAATATGATAAACATACATTTGTTCCCTCTACTGATACTAAATATGATAAACATACATTTGTTCCCACTTCTGATACCAAATATGATAAACATACATTTGTTCCCGCTTCTGATACCAAATATGATAAACATACATTTGTTCCCGCTTCTGATACCAAATATGATAAACATACATTTGTTCCCTCTACTGATACTAAATATGATAAACATACATTTGTTCCCACTTCTGATACCAAATATGATAAACATACATTTGTTCCCGCTTCTGATACCAAATATGATAAACATACATTTGTTCCCGCTTCTGATACCAAATATGATAAACATACATTTGTTCCCTCTACTGATACTAAATATGATAAACATACATTTGTTCCCACTTCTGATACCAAATATGATAAACATACATTTGTTCCCGCTTCTGATACCAAATATGATAAACATACATTTGTTCCCGCTTCTGATACCAAATATGATAAACATACATTTGTTCCCTCTACTGATACTAAATATGATAAACATACATTTGTTCCCACTTCTGATACCAAATATGATAAACATACATTTGTTCCCGCTTCTGATACCAAATATGATAAACATACATTTGTTCCCGCTTCTGATACCAAATATGATAAACATACATTTGTTCCCTCTACTGATACTAAATATGATAAACATACATTTGTTCCCACTTCTGATACCAAATATGATAAACATACATTTGTTCCCGCTTCTGATACCAAATATGATAAACATACATTTGTTCCCGCTTCTGATACCAAATATGATAAACATACATTTGTTCCCTCTACTGATACTAAATATGATAAACATACATTTGTTCCCACTTCTGATACCAAATATGATAAACATACATTTGTTCCCACTTCTGATACCAAATAAGATAAACATACATTTGTTCCCGCTTCTAATACCAAATATGATAAACATACATTTGTTCCCGCTTCTAATACCAAATATGATAAACATACATTTGTTCCCACTTCTGATACCAAATATGATAAACATACATTTGTTCCCACTTCTGATACCAAATAAGATAAACATACATTTGTTCCCGCTTCTAATACCAAATATGATAAACATACATTTGTTCCCACTTCTGATACCAAATACGATAAAACTCAACTGTAAATTAGTAAAGCTTACATATTGTTTCAGTTAAATGGCACCGTATCAATTTGATACACTACATCGCTTTAATACATAGCTTATCCAATTATTATAATTTTCAGTTGTGGTTTCACAGTAGGTACTGGAGTGCAGTGTTCATCATTTCGATTGTCCTCTCCATTGTTGGATTTATTGGACTGGCTTCCATTTACGCCATTATACCGTGAGTACATTAATTGAATGATTATTTACAATTATATTTATGAGTTAGATTTATTTAAGAATTAAAATATGATATAAAACAGAGCTTTACACTTAACAGAGAAAAAAAAAATTGTCCAAGGAGATTTACACTACATCCAGTCACATCACATTTTGAACCACGTCCTTATGACAGAAACAAAAATCACCTATTGGGTCCGAGTTTGTGTGAAGTTTTGTCATATTAAAATAACTAATCTTTACGTTGTGGAAATTTGTTTTTAATTAAATTAATTTTAATAAAAATGAATGTGTATTCGCTTATGATTAATTTTAGTTAAGGGAGGAAAATATTATTATTAAAAGTATCTACTGTTTAAACTTTAAATTCGGTGAAGCCAGTTTAAAAATAAATAGTAAAAAGAACAGATAATAAAAAAAATACTGGGCTAGCTCAGATTAAAATGAATACAATACTTTGGGCTCAATAACCAACATTTACATTTAACAACAAAATAATTATCTTGGGGTAAACCCCCATAAAATTTATCACCAGATTCTCTCAGGACATTTGGGTCATGTTGGGGGAAAAAATACCTTAACTTTAGGTAGTCAACAATGGACTTATCTTGCGTACAACAATACCAGCCTTAAAGGTCGGCATCCCTGAGAACTGTTTGTAGGTGAGACATCGCTAAATAATAGTGTTTTTTGATATCAATAATAACATAGTGGACAACAATGAACGATGGTGATGATAATAAAAATAAAATACTTAACAATGGCTTTCACTTTGAAAAAACCAATACGTATAGTTTTTCCTTTAATAAATAATAATTGTAAATCTAAAATTTTACCCTGCCTAACGGACGTTTGCTAAATCATAAAGTTAAAATACAATTCATAATTCAAACAACAATAGTAATTTGAAGTATTAATATAAAACTTCTTAAATCCATTCTTGGTGAATAATTATTGAAATAGTAATAAATTATTTAAGATATCTTGAAACACATAGTTAATAGATTTCCTTTATTAGGTTAGTAATTAAAGTCAATTAATAATAGAATAGAAAACATTGAATTCGAGCCCAAGAAATGAGTTTGGCCAAAAGATTCTTTCCGGTCTCGTTGTTGGAAGAAAATATTAACTTTAGGGAGAAACCCATTAATTTAGAAGAAAATAATATGAAGTCTGGAAATCTTAGTAGAAACGGTTCATAAAAAAATAAAATCTGCATAGGGAGGTCGAAGATGTGTGTGTATAGATTAAAACTTTTAAAAACATTGTTGGTATCACCTTGAAGATGTTCTGGGAGGTCGTCGTCTAAAACTCACTAAAAGTCCAAGAATCGTCGTTGCATAAGTACCAATGGTCTAAAGTTGTCGTCGCTTCTCTGCTAGTAATTTTGATGAACACTTGAAAGATTATTTTAAACTTAACTGTTAACATTTTAAATTTTTCTGTTCTGAAAATAATGTGTGTCATCCTTTCTTGATCTCTTAAGACGCCAGTGCCGCGTCTTTCTTCCAATACCCGCCTCTCTGCATTTCTCGTTGAAGCCCCAAAAATCTCATCGATATGATGGTATTTAGGTTCGAAATTTGAAATATTTGTTTATAAAAATGGGAAATTAAAATATAAACATGTGGTTTCCGGGCGGAAAAAAATAAAAATCAAGAAGCTTGATCAAATTTGAAATGGACGCAGAATCTGATATTATCTGACAGTTTGCTGGCGTTAACACGTGATCATTGTTTGTAAACAAACTTAATTTCTTCTTCTTTTTTTTTTCCTCGCCAGCCTTTTAAAATAAAAAAAGTATGAGATCGGATGACGCAAGTAGTCCGTTTCTTTTTTCTTCGTGCCGCGTCGGCCACTATGATTCTCGTAGGAGCTCGTAAAATACGTTAGAAATAAAATTACATCTGATCATTATTGTTTTAAGTATGGAAGGAATATTTTGACTAAAACCAGGCAAATAAGTATATTTCTGGTTGGTCTGATAAAGTATTGTTAAAATTGTCTGGTGTTTCCCTCAGCGCGATGCAATGTCCGTTGGAAACAATAAGTTTAAAAATGAATACCATGAGAATTAATTTAAAGTAGTATAGCATCTGGCCGCATGGCGTACTAGTCGTGTCAAAATAAATAAACCAAATAAAATATAAATCGACAACATTAAAATTCGTATATGATTTATCTGGTTAAAAAAAATTGCATCATATCGTTCTCCTTTTATTTTTATAATAGCTTATCCTTAAAATAACACCTGGAAGAAGCCAATCTGTATAATAATCATTGCTACACACTACATATTGATTTGAGGGTATTTTTTTATTTTCCAGAGGCACCATGTATTGGGTCTATTTCCATGCGATATCTTCTCCGACATTCTGGCTGTTGTCTGTGCTTGCGATAGCTGTGTGTCTGGTGCCAGATACAACAATCACGGTCCTAACGCCACACATCCTTAGCGCCATCTACAGAACTAAAGTGGTAAGTAACGTGTTAACACACTCTATAATTTATCCTGAGAGAAACCATATTGTTACAGCATGCATGTAGGCTACTGTATACTGTGAAAAAAAGCTGTAAGTGTCGTTTATTTGACTTGCGCTCTTGCTGAATCTTTAGCAGCACTATACTCTGACTAAATAAGCTGAGGATCAAATATAAAAGCCATTAAAGATATGTATCTACTGTTTTTATACAGGTGTGTCCTTCTATTAAGCTAGTAAATATCTAGGCTTCAAGGCTGAGTTCACTTTTGATGCGTACTTTACTACAGTGTATTAATACAACCACTTTGTTAAGAATACCTCAGAAAAAAAATATATTATTTCCTTTTTAATGAAGTTGCATGTTATTTAAAATTAGGTCTATTATCTTCCTTATCCTGTGCCCTTAAACCATGGTGAGCTGTGAATGGTTTTAAAAGGACAGTGGGACGCCAAGTATTAATAAACTCTTTTAATTTCTTTAAAAGACGGTTAAAGAACGGCTTCAAAGCTTGCAGTTGACAGATATGTCTTTTGAACTAAATAATTCAAAATAAGTTCAACCACAGTACTTTCGGCAGCGCTTCAAACCCCAACATTCATAGCATTTATAAACCAAACAAAACTAGTCTGACTCCTTTGTCCATTTGGGCTAGCACATGAAACTTAATATAAATACATAATTTATCCAGGCTCCTATGTATAAAAGGTAGCTGTTTAACTTATTTGAAAGAATTATTATGAGAAGTGCTGTAGTTGATGATATTTTCATTGTGGTTTATTTTGTTTTAGTGGATTGGAAAATGTCGAACTGAAACGACGGAACTCTGACGAGACATTCTAAACTACGAGTCATCATGAAATAAAATCCAATAATGAAGCTTATGATCCATGGTCGTGTGTTGAACATCTACCACTAAGATGTGGACTACTAACTTATTAGCTAGTGTTTTTTTATACCAAAGATAAATATTTCAACAAATTGAAATAGTGAACAGTGCTATAGAAATGGATTAACATTTGACAGGGTTGGCAAGGCTCAGTTAATTTGAAAAAGTCCCCTTTTATCTATTATCTGAACATATTCATTTCATCCTCAGGATTTTAAAATTAATATTAAAATTAAATGCTCCTTAGTTACAACTTTGACCATATTGGCCTAAAGGTTAGTCAACTGAAAATGTACTTCATCCATCGTGGAAATAATTTAAAAAGTGGGAAAATTGATAGTAATTGACAAACAACTATTTTTTTCTCGGTTTTATTTTGAAAATAACAACAAAATAAAACAACTTGAATAAGTATTATTTTATTTATTCGAGAAGGCTTTTGTGCTTAAAACATTTCATGCCCAGTGCTTCAATGTAATGAGTGAGATGAAGAGAAAAGAAATTGTAGAAGTAAAATAATAAATACATAATAAAGTTTAGTATTATTTTCTCCCTACAAACTTATTTGAGAAAATTATGATGGTGTTATTCCAAATATGTGAAAGTTGACATTAAAACATTTTATTTAAAAAGTGCATTAAAAAAACTTTTTCAAGGGAATCGTTACATTTTGTAAAATATGTTTTCGTAATCGTAATAATAATAATGCGACATGTGAAACTTTTTCATTAATGTATTGTCAATAATGATACGCCCAGCTATTTCTGTTGATTTAGAATAAATGATAGATAGAACTATTTCGATCAAGTCATAATACAAAACAGTAATATAAGAACACTCTAAAAAAAGACATTAGATTGGAACCTGGACTCGTTGGAAACCAGAAACGCTTCCCAAATTTCTAATACGGGTGAGTAACGCAGAATATTCATGTATAGGCCTAGTGAATAATTTATAAGTTTTTATTTACTTAGCACATCAGGACCAACTTTCAAGTTAAATACTTTTTTGTTCGTTTTTGTTTTAAATCGAGAGGTATAGATTTTATCCAAACAGGCTGGGTTTAAATATTTTAATATTTGTGTTGGTCATATTGAAAGAGGCAAAGATGGCTGTGTATAAAAGTGTATTAACGCCAACATTATTTTATTGATATGAAGCGAGGGTTTGTCAGAAGAAACACAAGAGCAATGTGGATGCGGTTTGAATGAGATAACCGAGAAATGTATGTGGAAAAACTCATATGGGCAGAGTCGGTAATGAATGGGTGCTGAAAGAGAGCGGTTTGAGAAGGAATGCAATAGGCCAATGGGAAAGAAGCGTCTTACGTTGGTTTGTCGAGAGAATAAGTGTGGATCGAGTGACGAACCAAATATATGTAGGTAGAGCGTATGAATCTTAAGGAAGGGATAGGCCATGTAAGACTTGGCTAAATGTTGTAGATGAATGTGTGAAGAAGAAAAACATTAAGAATTTTATAAATTAAAAAGCATGTATGACTCAGTGTATAAATGTTGTTGAAGCAAAGGTAGTATGCAAGGAAAGGGAGGTGTGGAGAAAGTCAGTGAGAATGGATTAAGTACGGAGTATTTTTTATTTTATATATATGCACAGTTTCTGACCTACCCCGTAAGGGGACGGCGAGATGTGATCAGGTTATCGTTGTAATGTAATTGTAATTGTTGGTAATTTTTTAATGTTTCCAATTTTAATCCAAGGATTGTACTGTACATACTTACTTACCCTAAGATGTTCAGTTTGAAGTTTAAAACAAACTGGGCAAATTTCCTATAAACAAAACACATTAGAATTAAGGAATGAAAAAATAATACTATGATAGTTTAAATATGAAAATGTAAGAAAATTAAATTCAGGTCTACCACACCTCATAAATGTTGGTTCCATATTAATGGATTCACAATTTACCTGTGTCGACGCTGGCTGGAAGCAGATCTTGGAGATCTTCTACAGCATCCAAGATGAATCAGGTGTTGACAATAATTCAAATTTAAATGTACAGACCTATACAAATTTGTTTCCTTTCAATGTTTTTAATACCTGGAGGTCCCGAGAATGTATATTTATTTATTTTGAGTCTCGTCGATTTCGACTGTTATCTCTCAACGACATATTATATCCAGTAAAATTATTACAATACATACATTTTTTGTCATGTAATTTTTAACAATTTATTGTGTTTTAAATTGTGAATATAAAATAATAGTGAAAATGTTGTTAAATAGAAATAAAACTGTATTCTTTAAAGATATGGCACAGCATGGACGATTCTGTATTTTGAATTATGTAATGGTAATTTAGGGTAGACAGATCATTGCAGGTTTATTACTATTTTATTTACAGAAGAACGCTGACTGTATCCGAATATTCAACCGACTGAATCAATTTATTTAAGACATGAAGCCTTCGCCACTCGCTGAGTCAGGCCAAGAGGACATTTTTATTGTTAATTCACATCTAGTTTATACGTTTATCATCTGTTTTAAAAGTATTGTAGTTTTATTTATATAATATTTTTTAATTAATAATAAGAATCATCCAAGCACCTCTCAGAAATGTTGGTTAACCGAACAAGTTTTGTCACGAATAGACTTGGATATTCAACGCTCCACTGCAGCTAATTCATTCAACGCTAGAATTGTTAGCTATACGATTCTAAAATAATTACAAATAATAATAATTTAAAAATAAATATACCATACAATGACTATCTTTGCGAGTCCAATGAAGAGACAAAAGAACAATATCAAGCTGAGCTGACGAACTAAGGTCAAATTTATCTACACATGTTGTATTCCGCAGCTGGGCTGCAAATCTAACGGTGAACATATTTATACCTTTCATAAGTCCTGCGTCAGAGCTCCCCGAACACCCCTTCCTCTCCCCAGTCGAGGGAAACCCTCCCTACCATGACCTACGACTGGTCACCCCCGTGAGCTGTCCCGGGCCCTGGCGAGGCTCAAAACCTCGTCGGCCCCGGGGCTTGATCGGGTTTCCCCCCTCCTCCTAACTCACCTACCCCGCAAGGCGTTCGTACTTCTCCTCCGTATCCTCAACGCCGTCCTGACACTGCTCCACTTTCCGGACCAGTGGAAGGCGGCGTACGTCGTTCCTATCCATAAGCCGGGGAAGCCCCCCGCCTACCCGGCTTCCTACAGACCCATCTCCCTCCTTTCTTGCGTCGGCAAGGTGGCGGAGAGAATGATCCTGGCTAGGTTGGAGGCCTGGCTGGAGGTGAACCCCCTCCTGCCGGACCACCAATTCGGCTTTCGGAAGGGGCTGTCGACGACCCACGCGGTCGCCAAGGTAGTCGACCTGGTGACCGGCGCGTTCAACGCCGGGGCCCGGACGGGGTTCGTGGTGTTGGACGTCAAAGGGGCGTTCGACAGCGTCAGCCACCGCGGGCTTCTCACCGCTCTCGCCGGGGCGGGTATCCCGCCGCCCCTCCTCCGTCTCCTCGAGTCCTTCCTCGCCGACCGCTCCTTCAGAGTGGGAGTCGAGGGAGCCCTTTCGTCCCCACGACCGATTCAGGCGGGAGTCCCCCAGGGTTCCTGCCTTTCCCCCATCCTCTATTCCCTGTTCGTGCGGGACATGCCCGTTCCGCACGGAACGGAACTCTTCCAGTTCGCGGACGACACCGCTCTCCTGGCGCAGTCCCCGGACGCTAAGGTCGTCTGGGCCAAGCTTACCTTCGCGTTGCGGGGACTGTTGGCCTACCTTCGGACCCGATCCCTCACCATCCAACCCGCCAAGACGCAAGCTGTTCTGTTCACGCGTCGGGGAACGGGCCCCCTGCAGCCACTTCGCGTGGAGGGTACCGCGGTCCAGTGGTCGCCGTCGGTCCGGTGGCTGGGGGTGACCCTGGACGCGAAATGCAGTTGGGACCCGCACCTTCGTTCTGCGGCGGGGAGGGCCAGGAGCGTCATGTTGAAGCTGGCTCCACTTTTGCGCCCGGTCAGTCCGCTGGAATACGGCCACAAGATCAGACTTTTTCTGCTCTGTGTGATGTCCGTCCTACTCTATTCCGCTCCCGTCTTTTCCTATTTACCTAGATACAGATACAATCATTTCCGTTCTGTATACCACCGGTTCCTTCGATTGATCCTCGGGGCTCCGCCCCGCGTCCCAAACCGCGTTCTCCTGACCGTGTCAGGCCTCCCTTCCTTGGACAGCCGTATCCGCGGTCTGGCGGAGAGGTTTTTCAGTCGGGCGCAGGCCAGCTCCAACATGATCGGCGATTACGACGCTCCTGGCCGTCCCTACCGTCGGATAAGGGACGGCGTTGTGAACCCCTTCGTCGACGTCGGAAGGTGACCTCGGAGTCAAACCTGGGGAGTCGTGACCCCCCTTTTAGTCGTTTGAGACTGGGAGGGGAGGCCAGATAGCGGGCGATGCCGGCCGACAGGCCGAGATAGTGGGAAGAATTGCGAGTGTGTATATGTAAGTGCAAACGCCGACCAAGGCCGACCGGGCCATATGTGTAGTGTAGGGGGGGGGGACTGTCTCCCTCCTACGTATATGAGGATAGTGCACCCTATTTGGGGATACATAAACTGAAATAACATTTTTATTATCAAATATAACTGAGTTTCGTGAACCCAAACGGGTTGGAGTAATTTATATTATCATTTTGTTTTGTTTGTTCCACAATGTATATCAATTGATTGTAAAAAATAATAAAAAATTGCATAAGAAAGAAAGTTTATACTGGTGAGAAGGAATAAAATAACTGATATGGGACAAATAAACAGAATTAGGAAAAATAATGAAAGATAAATAAATCACATATTAGTAAAGAAGGTACCTATTCAGTACATACATTTCTTTTAAATGTAATAGATTAAAAATAAAATCTCTACATAATGAATGGGTTCTATATGTAGGTTATTATTTTAATTCAATACTACCATCTCAAACTGAAATCTGTGACGGCAGGCTAATTTTTTTTTTTTTCCCGGTGGACCTGGTAACGATATTTATTATCAAAGCGTTTTCACGCTCCAGGTAACACGGCTTGTAACAAGTGTTTATGACCGAGACGTTACCACATCTCGATTTGATAACGCTTTCCTTGACCAAAACTACATAGCTTGGTTTCAACCAATGAGCTGAGAATGGTGTGTCAATTTCAAAACAGTATGATTCCTTATGATAGCGTATTCAATAGATTTTAACAGGTGTAAATTAAAACAGGGAGCTATTACTAACTAGAAATGTATAAGAGTATGCCTATGTGACATTTATTACCTCTAGGTAAAGAAAAATTATATCGTAGCATTTAATTCTACCTATATCCATGTTTATCCATATTCTTTTGTGAATATTTAAGAATTTAACATTGTTTAAATAGTAATTTATTTATTATTTTGTAAAAGTTACTTAAAACTTTAGTTATGGACAAAATAAATATAGTATTATCAAGGCCTACTTACTCTTACATACATACTTTATGTTTTATTTACAGGCTATTTTTGGCGAGATAAGTTTAGCTTGGTATCGATATGTTGAGTAAATATTAAGCCTAGTAAAAAAACACCAATTTAACTTATAATAAAATTGAATATGACATTTCCTGTTGATTTGTTTGCAGTACATATAAGCTTATACAAATTAACCTACCTGTACCGGTCTATTCTACCCTAAGCACAATATTTATTTACGAAAATCCACTCAAAGTCGTTTGTGCCCTCCGCCTTTGTCAGAATCACTTTGTCAATAACACTTTAAACCAAAACGTAACCAAGTCAACCACGAAAACTCGCTTGTGATTAGTAAGTCTTGGAACCTAATGGCAAATAGACCGCTCATTTTCGTGTGTGGGGGAGGGGGGGGGAGTTTGAGGGGGGTTGAGGGAGGATTTGGGGAGGGGAATGACTTTCAGAGACACCAATTTTTCTAAATTTTATTCGTTAATTTGAGAACTTAATTTATTTTTAATACGTACTTGTTTGATGCAATTCTTTTTAAATCAAATATGTTGCAAACAGGGATTACCGAGATAGAGGAAGCAAGGCTGAGATGATGTGGACATGTAATGAGGGTGGAAAAGGAGAAATTTCCAAGGATAGCGACAGGATGGATGATTAGAGGGAAAGGCAACAATTTAGACCAAGGGCCGATGGAGAAGTAAAATAACAGCAGTGGTGATAGATAGTAAAAGGAGAAGGATGGATCAAAATAAAGGAATAATAATGATGGGAGGACAGAGGGAGATTGAGGCATTTAACTGAATTAAACTGGCGACAGGCTGGAAATAGTTCATGATAATGACATGATGTTGCTTACATCATCTTGATCTTCTATAGACATTTATTGAATGGCTCTATTTATTTTTCATAGGTTGGTGAGTTATTTGTATTTAAATCTAACGTACGTAGGACAACCAAAATACTCTCACGGATTGTCATCCGTTCAGCTTGTCAAAACAATGCTACTAATGCCACTAATTTAGTATCCCATAAATTTAAAAATAGTATTTTATAATTATATTTTATTATAGTATGAATATAATTTTATTGCTATTAGTATAGAAGAAAACTACGTTGTATATTTAGGCTCAGACGAGCTGATATAGGTCGATAGCGATAGTGCTTGATTAACTCTCAATACTTCACAATAATATGCATAATATTTAAATTAAATTAATTGCAAGCATTAAAAAGAACTTTTTGTGGATATAAGTAATAACGAACAAGGTGCTGTTTCTATAAGATGTATTTTCTCTCTTGCTAACTGTGTTGGACGTTTCTGATAAATATTGTTGTCAATACATCAAAATTAAAGTTAAACACATATTTATAATATTTAAAATTTTTCAGTGATACTAGCGATCTAACTTCAAACGATGATTGTAAGAAGCTACTAGTTAGACTGTGTAAGTTTGTATCTCTGATAATTGTGAAAATAATATATTTTAATTAGCAAATATTTACACCAACAGTCAACAGTAATTAACACTTAAATTTTAAAGAAACTCATGTAAGGAGAAGCAACGCCTCTATTGTGAAATGACTATGTTTAAATTAATCTCCATTACAGAACAGTCGTTTTGTATTAATTATTTCCGTGCAATTTGCTTTGTGATTGATTGACTTTATATCAACATAATCTTTTAGTAATTTTCATTTCTCATGTTGGCCTAAAACGGGCAGTTAATTGTTTATATGGAAAAGTTAAAGCTTCTCTTTTCAATGTCTGCATTTTAGAAATTGACAAATGCAAATAATTCTTTTCGTAAGGTATGTATATAGCTAATGATAATGTTAAATATATTGTCTTTCATTTACTGATATATTTATACCAACCAATGTTGAAATAAATATTTTGCTAAAACACTTTTCTCAATAACAAGTGTTCTTGGATTTTTCCTTTTTTTTTATTTTATTGTAGTAAGCAATTTTGTTTTAATGACTTGTTGATAGCCTTTGCTATCTTTTTATCTCTCACCCTTTTTAAGAAACCTACATCTTTTACGTTAGTTATATCTTTATAGGGGTAGACTACAGCCTGAGAGGACATAGTTTGAATCCCGGTATTGAAAGGATGTACTAATGTACTACTTGTTTATTAATTCTTCATTCATATTCGTTCTCAGTCTGGGTGTGTATTGTGTATAACGCTTGTTTTAAGTGCTTGGTCTGGTGAAATTCTTGTGGTTGTGTAGTTAATAACTTGGTTTAAAAAATGCAGCTTACAACTTAAGTGCACCTTAACATAAATAATCTAATCTTATTGTGAGGAGGGTGAATTGTAAAGTTATGCACTTTTACATGTATTAAGATAACAAGACCTGCATTGCTGTTCACATGACTGGTCTGGAGCATACATAACTCTTGCGTTATACTGGCTTGCTGGAGGCAAGGTGATATGGATTTAAATCCTGGTCTGATGTTCTTCGGTGTGAATAAATACATGTGAGTCATGCCTGGTTCTTGTTTGTGTTCACAGTGCTAGATGCTAACGGAGATATTCTCACACTTGTCTGTATTTCACACAATATCTTGCTCCTGACCAACTTATCGAAATGGAAGGTTCTGAAAACTTCACTCTTGTGGAGTGTGACGCTGTTGTTAAAACCGAATGCGAGCTCGAACAAGACTCCAAACCTGAGGAGGAGGTAAGAAAGATACACGTTAGCCTGAACTCGCGTGTGTTCGAATCCTCATATTTCTCTAATAATTTATGGTTTGAACCTTTATTGACATTTGAAGAGGGTGCAAGCCACAAGTCCAAAATAACTGCCGTAAGCTTTGTACACCTGATATCAACACAGGATCATTAAAAGGTGCTGTACTATTATATCACGCCAAAGTATTAATGGCTACATTAAACTTGGGTGTTATTTTATTTTACTTTAGATCTCTTTGGCGCTCTATAATTTTGGTAGACTTTTTGTAAAGTTTTGATAGGAAGAACCTTTTAGACCATACAAACATATTTTCTTAATATGGTCAACATTGATAACCAGTTACTATTTGGTTATTGATATAAGACCTAGCTACCAATGATAAAAAGTGATAGACTACAGATTATATGGCTTTACGTATGATTACATGAAAGTATGTTTAGTAAATTTTCTGACTGTCAGATAAGGCTCTTTCTATGAAAATTGAACGGTACATTAGTCTGTCCCTGTGTCTGATCGTTTAGATCTGTGTAGTATTACATTAGACCTAGGTATTTTTAACTTTTGAAATATTTCAAGTATTTTAACCAAATTTAATAAACATATATACAGTTGGACCTGACTAATTCGAACTTCTGTAGTTTAAAATTGTGTTTAATTCGAATGCTTCGACCGGTCTCGTGAATTTTGTATTAAAACAATGTTAAACAATCATCGATAATTAAAATTTTGTAAGTTTCATCAGTTTTAATGTACCGTGCAGTATTGTTTTCCTACTTCTAGTCGCGGTGCCGTGTTGTTCTATTTTTGGAAACAGAAGAGGAGGCGTTGGATTGCGGTCAGTACCCTTCTACACGCCCCTCCCTCTCTCCGCATACCCATACATCTTTGTTTACACGTACAGTTATGTACTGTTAGTCAAGGTCAAACCTCTCGAGCGATTACTTTCGCTGCTCTTCCTAGTGATTCGGTCGTAGCAATATTCTTGTGACGTACAAGTTTTCTTTTCTTTTGTTGTTTAGTTTTTGTTTGGTTTTAGTTTTGTTTAGTAAGCTACCTGTACAATAGTGTTTGTATCGTGATGTCATTGTCCAATGCACAGTTCTATAAATCATTAACTTTGGCCAAAAAAGTAGTGGTGATAAAGGAATTGGAAAAGAGAATTACTTCCAAGAAACTTATTTAATTCAAATTTTTGGATAGTTTGAATTTCTTCCTGGTCGTTTAAAGTTCAAATTATCCAGGTTCTACTGTATTTATAATGTACATGCACCGGTGGGCATGCAGGCACCTGTGTTCTAGTTTCCATCTGACGAGGTCAGAGCTTGAACCTGTCTGGTGTATTAAGGGCACATTTTCTTAAGTAATTTCCTCCTTTCTCCATGCAAATGCATATACATTTCCTTGTCATACATTACTAATCCCTACTCCGCTTCTGTAAATTTGAAGACAGTCTGGATGGGTGACTAAGGTATGGTTGGTGTACAGTAGTAAGCATATTATAAACACATGGGCACTCATATTAAATGCTTTTGTTTTATTTTTGATCAATTTCCCTCCAAGTGTGGTTCTCGTATCCTTGTTGGGCGGACCTGTCCTCACGAATGCTCCTGACCTCGCTACGAGCTGGCCGAAGGGGGCGGGGGGAATGCCATTGGAAGGGAAATGACAGATTGACGTCACATTTTAACCCTTTCTATCCGCACCACGTCTTTGTTCCCATTCGACCTATTCCTATATTTACACTAATGGCTAGGGAGGAATAAGGTATAATTTAAAGGAAATGTACCTGCAATTGCATGGAGTGAGTTTTGGAAACCACTTATATGTATGCTGGACTGTTGATAAAAGGAAGTTTGGGATTCAAATCCTTTTTACTGAGGGTGGATTTCCAATCTACCTCCATGCGAATGTGAGTACATTTCCTCTAAATTAATATTTTTTCTCATCCTTAACACATGAGCATATTTATTAGTCTACACAAGTGTACGACTCAAATGGGTAGTAAGACACGGTGCCAAAAAGACCACACATATGATTTTTGAACTGTCGTACAGGTAAAAAGCATATGTTTAAGTTTTGGGTTGCCAACACTTGTAAAAAGGCACTTTATTTTTATAAATGTTAATCCAAACTAGGAAACAATATTTTAAACATATTTAAAAGTGCTTATTCTTTGTTTTGGAACATTATTATTATTATTATTATTATTATTAGCACCGCGTCCTACTACCCGTTCGGGTTATACGCACTTACGCTAATGTGTAATGGTAGGGTGATTGTGAGATGAAATGAAGGACCTACAGTTTAACGTGGAATCCGAACCACGGTGGAGGCCAGGCATTCCCCACATTCACAAGATGTCTTGTCAGAGGTGAAGGAAGGGTCTGGGACATTATTGATTTTGTGTAATATAGTGCATACATTAATACCTTTTAATACAGCCATCATATTGACTTGAAAAAGAGAAAATACTTGTAATTTTTATAATATATAATAAAATATTTTTATCCACCCTGCATCATTGTAAACAACTTGTTTCCGTCATGTTCAACCACTTTATTTAAATTCATCGGTCACCATTTTAAAGCTATGTTTGCTAGACTTTTCGTGGAAGGTCTGTGAATAATAATTTTTTAAGTCGAATAAAACGGTAGATAAGCTTTGTGCCCGACCCCAAATAAATATATAAATAATATTGGCCTAAGTCACTGTAGTTAGCTATCATATTAATATTTTACCATCTGTTTTCATTACAGTTATACAAAGGGATAGATGCCAGCTGTTGGCGTAGGGATGTATTAGGGACTATAACTACACCCGGTCAAGATTTGAACTTTTAGACCTCCTCATTGCTGTAAAATCATACGATACAAAACTGATTCCTCTGTCAGCATGCCCATCTGTGTGAATCATTACTATCATCTAATTTCACCTGCTAGCACTGACCACATCACTGTTTATACCGCAAGCTCACAGCCTTACCTTGACACGCTCCACCATGGCTCCATCATATAAGCCCCACCATGGTGGAAATAAGCATGGTGAGCTCGCTACTTCCCAGGGTAAACAAAGGGTGCATATAGATGGGAACTAACACTGTCGTTTGATTTGTTGAAATTTAAAAAAATTGCGAGACAAGACAAAGTTTTTAGAATATTTCATGGGGCCCTGGGGGTCCAGGGGTAAGGTGTCAGACTTCTGTGCTGGCGGCCGGGGTTCAATCCTCGGTCCCGGCACAGATTTATCTGATTACCAAACCATACCTTCACCTCTGACAAGACATCTTGTGAATGTGGGGAATGCCAGGCCTCCACCGTGGTTCGGATCCCACGTTAAACTGTAGGTCCTCCATTTCATCTCACAATCACCCTACCATCACATTTTAGCGTAAGTGCGTATAACCCGAACGGGTAGTAAGACGCGGTGCTAATAATAATAATTTTAGGATATGAATTCAATAGGAACATTAACTTAATATTATGGGCGCCCATTAAGTGATTAAAAAGTGATTGGTAGTCCATGATCATGTAGTCTAGCTAATCACATTATAAATGTTTACATTTCCTTGTCTTTATCATGGCAAAAATCACAAAGTGCATTAACTTAACGTAAATCTAATCCCATTCGATACACTTTGTTTAATTTGTTTTGTTTAGGATGACGAGGATGAGCGCTCGTGCTCCCCTTGGCAGCTCCGGCCTGAAACGATCCTGAAAGTAGACCATCCCTCCGACCAAGAAGATGAGAGCAGCTCGAGTTTGTTCGGCGCCAACGAAAGTACCCGACGTGGGGGGAAACCTAGCGACAACATTGACAGTCATTTTATTTCTTCCGGATTGACCGTAAACGGGGCATCGCTCAAATTCAAAGTTAAGCTAAGTGGCAGGGGAAGGAGGCGTAGTGGCGCGTCGGTGAGCTCCAGGAAGGAACACGTTGCGTCATCGAGCGGCCTAAACTGGCTCCCTCCGAACCGTTCGATCCCTACCGACAATTCGATTTTTAAGTGCGCCTATTGCATGGAATCGTTTGACAGCAGACCGCTCTTAGAAGCGCATCTCGTCAAACACTCCGGAGTAAAACCGTACCATTGTCCGGATTGTTATCGGTGTTTCAGGTTCGAGTATGAACTGAAAGCTCACAGCTGCCGTAACTTCAAGTCGGGCAGTTTCGTCTGCAACGACTGTAACCATCCGATCTCGTTCTCTAACTCTGTGGTGGGCTTGTCCCAGAAGTCGGTGTCCTTGCCCCACTGCCTGAACTGTTCTCGCAATGTCGACACACTTCTCGACAGTAACACCCTATTCAACGACGATACGGAAGAGGAACATTTCATCTGTAACGACTGTGGCCGGTCATTCCACACGAAGAAGTACCTGTCGCGGCATATCTCCTACGTTCACAGCAATACAAAGAACTACGAGTGTCCTGTCTGTAACAAGTGCTTCAAAACCATGAAGGATCTAAGGAATCACTTTGTGTTCCACACCGACATAAAGCCCTACAAGTGCAATCGCTGCACCTCCACGTTTTACCAGAAAGCCGGTCTCAAGCGCCATTCCAGCGTCCACATGAGCGAGAAAGAGTTCAAGTGTCCCTATTGTGACGTCAGGTTTAAATACAAGGGCAGCGTTACGTGCCATCTCAAGAGGAACATATGTCAGGGACCTTCTTAAAACACACCTCGGAGATATACGCACGTTTATAACTAGTGTCGGTGAAGCCCAACAGAGACTTTAACTATCAAACCTAAGGAACAGGATGAGAAGGGTGAAAATGGCCAGTACTTACTATTGGCACTTTGAACTATCTAACCTGGGGGCATAGGATGGAGCTTTTCTTAGCACCATCATTCATCCAGAAGAAGGTTGAAGATTTAAAGGCCTAAATTATAACCACCGCCCGTAAATCTGGTCAGAATTGAAGCTTGGCCTCCTTAGGTCAGAGATAAAAGAAATACAGTAAAGTGACATTTATTGTTATTTAAAGAACTATATTTAATAACCGGGTTTTTGAAAATGAACCTATTACGTTACCTCCGTTTTATCTAATAATAAAATATAAACAGTGTCACTTATCAACTTTGACCGGATATAAGAACAAGATCTACTCGCCAGAAAAGTAGAGGTTTGAATACTTTCATTTAAAATGCAACATACAGGTGAGTTTTGGTAACACATCGGAACCCTCCTACAGCGGAAGCCGCACAAATCACAATCTTGAGAAGCACTAGAGCAAATGCTGTAATCTATTTATCCACTATATCTCTATTTACAAACCAAATGATTTAATTTTTTGGGTATTCATACAGGGTTACACTCCAATAATCTTTTAAGTGTGTTTAATTTGTACCTCCTTGGGGGGTCAACAATGGAGTGTGTGTGTGTGCACGTTTTGAGAAGGAAGTGTTGCGCAAGAGAGAAACTCTGTTACTAACTACCGGCATCATACGTTATGCAGCTAACTACACTTCATGTTAACATGTTTTTCTCTCAGCAAGTGTCTTCATGCAGTTTTAATATTGTCACTTATCAACCGGGCGGAGGGGGGGGGGCACTGTACGTTACTTTGTTTTCATTTTAAGTACAAAATTTTTAAAATTTTCCTTGTAATATGGTAGTGTTTCAATTGTTTGATTTTTCGTATAATTGACACACATTATTGTACATAATATTGCACCGAACGAAAGTGAGATCTGGACAAAATTGATGAGAAAACCACCCTAGAAGATCACTCTTTAGAAGGGGAAGAACCCGAGGAAACGGAAATTCAAGATCGGGCTAAAAGTGTTAAAACTGTTTTCATTTAGCGGCACTAAAATGATCGCGAGACAGAAAACGTTTTACTGTATGTTCAAATGGTATAAAAATGTAAATATTTTAATATATATATTTATGAATTCAGTTTTGGTTTTGTGTACCCTTTGTATAACCTGAAAGGTAGCAAGCTCACCATGCATTATTCCACTACGGTACAGTAGCCCCATGGCTTCTTTGGTGCTGACTGACAGCTGACAGCTGACTTTTGACAGTCAACATTTAGGTATATACCTAAACTTTGACTGTCAAAAGTCACAGATGCTAAACACATGTTTTTGCAGATCATATAGTTCGGTGAAGGGATACATAATTTGGTCTGGTAACTTTTTAAAGCTGTCAACTGTCAGCTGTGAGCTGTCAACTGTCAGCTGTGAGCTGTCAGTCAGCACCAAAGAAGCCACGGGGGTACTGTAAAGTGTATTAGATAAGGTCATAGTGTAATCCTTCAAGGTAAGACTGATACCTTTTATGGTAGACAAAGACTAGTTACTTCACAACATGTATTTTTTTAAAAAAAATTACTTAAAAACATCAAAGACTTATAATTTTTTTGCCATTTATTCCTTGTGATTCATGTTTTTTTTTAAAAGTTTGAGGTGGACGAAGTCTCCTCAACTCTGGACTTTGGGGCTCTGTTGTACTTTGTATATTTCTGTATTGTGTATAAAGTAGTAGGTCATGAACTAACTTACTTTGTACAGTAGTTGATAGATTAACTAATCTATAACTTTAATGCAATGTTATATTCTGCTGTAGGTGGATCGTATACTTGTTTATTGATGTAGTTTTTCTTCAGTGTTCTATTGAATAAAAAACAAACGCAATTTTGTATATTTTTTTTTGTTAACAGTATGCTTGGGAGTTCTCAAAAAATATTTTTTGTACACAATTTTTTAGGCCTTTATATTAAAATTTTATATCTTAGTTTGACAATTTTGATAAATATACTATCTCGAATAGGCCTACTAAAGTATAATCAAAGTTTCCAAAATCTTGTAAAGATTAAAAGTGGAGTCCATGAAACTTTCTTCTGAGGTTCAAGAGAGGTGGTTTTGGGGGTAAATTTTTAGGCTTTGTTTGGTTG
>CABFVX010004548.1:25473-63623 GCA_902151425.1 Timema shepardi | reverse complement strand
GAAGGAAGGGTTTGGTATTCAGATAAATCTTTGCCGGGACCGAGGATTGAACCCCGGCCGCTAGCATAGAAGTCTGACACCTTACCTCTAGACTGCCAGGTCACCACGTATTCATACGTTAAGTCATTATCTGTAGCTTACACGTTTATTAGCTATTATCAATACCTATAAAATAACACTAATAATATAGTAAAATGTTATCAATGTTGAAAGCAAAAAAAAATTGTATTTTCAAATAGGTTCTTCAAATGTCCATTCTTAATAAAATCAAGCTATAGCTGTGATGTACTGGATAAAATTAGTTTATCAATAATTTGTAGGTCTGTATTTGTTTAAAAAGTTTATCTTAAACCTTTCAAAACATATTTGATACTTAAGTTCGATATGTCTAATTTTAAGTAGGCTTAGTCTTTTTTGTAGCAAAACCTTCACATCTATGAAGGTATGTTTTTTTAGCGTCTGAGCTATATAATTCGTAGCCCACTAGTGGAAAGATTAGTCAGTACTAATGTACCGTTGTCCAGGGGATGCCAGAATCGTTCATCCTTTCCGTGCAGACTCTTTCCATGTCCCGATGAAATGAGACGATGATGCTAATTATTGTGTGAATGAGGGTATGAAACCAGTATAAACACTTAACCATAACCTAGGCTTACCTAACCAAACCCTGGTGACTGTTAAAGTATTCCCCTTTAGCGAAAAATACCCAAGGTACCAGCCTGGAGTCAAGCCCGGAACCCCTAAGCTCGTAGGCAGGTGCAATGACCAATACATGACGGGGCCGGTTATCTACAAAGATGATTAAATTTAAGAAATTGACAGAAAAATTTAATTTTCCAACTTCTTATTCCTTAAATTATTGGGATACTACCTTACTATGATCTAAATCTTCTCATCTTAAGAAAACGTAAGAAGGGAAAAAATAATACAAGTCAGTGATGGACCACTATAACGGGTAGTGACAGTCATCAGGATATATAAAAAAAAAAGTATGAAGCTCGAGTTGTTTAGCCAGTGGCAAGGCAATCTACAAGCACATAGTTTACTATCCGACATCACTATTAGCGTACTTACTGCTATAACTAAAAGATAAATAAAATATTCTCTTAAGGGGAAAAAAATGCCAACAGTTTTATCACGACGATGAACCACGAACAGCATTACGGATATAATTACCCTCGAAAAGGGAAGGCGCAAAGTATGATACACCAACCTCACAACTATTAGGACAAGATCTGATAATTCAGTTAAAACATAAACACTGCCCTCTCTTTCTGTGATAATTCTGGATTGGTAAGAATAGTGTGTTGCTTTGAAGATTGATTCCTTATCAAAGTAATGGGTGGGATAAATAAGGTAATTTCCCGCTTCGGTGGCCGCATGGTCTAAGGCGCTACTCTCACAATAGACTGGCTGCCACCGACAGGGAGGTCAAGGTTCAATCCCGGTCGGGTGACTGAGGGTGGTTTTCCACTTTAAAACATATTAAAGTAATTAGTATACAGGCGTATAGCCCGAATGGGTAGTAAGACATGGTGCGTTTAAAAAAAGGTAATTGGTCACTTTTGATCAGTTTTTAAAACAATTAATAATACTTTTAGTTTTAAATATTAATATATTATCAAGATAATAGGCTGGATAAATAAGGGAATTGGTCACTTTTGACTGATTATTAAAACAATTAATGTGACTTTTATTTTCCCTCGTACTCAGCGACTTACTACCCATCCGAGTTATGCGCATAGATACACTAAAGGGGTAGTGGAGTTGAGATTATAATTTAGATTAAAGACCGGCTTATACTGTCATGTTTAGCTCACACCAATAAACATGTGAGTCCAACTGTCACGCAAGTAGAGGTTTACACACATTTTTAAATATAGTGAAAATATTCACTTGAGGGACAGTTGAGTTCACAATATGACACAACAATTATAATTAGCGCACACGTTCAGCTGGCGCGACAATTAGCTATTGGCACCAAATTATTCGAGTGCTTGAATATTCGTGCAAGCAGAACATGTTCCATGCAAACTGTGTGAATAGAGGTTTACACTGTAACGACTGGCGCCAGTTAAATATGACAATGCAAATCCCACCTAAATTTAGAGCATTTGCGTGGCGAGGAAGGGGAACCTATTTATGAAATTAACTCTCAGTACACTCGACTGTGAATCGTTCCCCGATCTCCCCATCACTGGCAAACCAGGCCAGACAAAGTTGATGCATTAAACCAGGTGTTGGAAGAATCACTTGCTATCGATGGTTAAACCCTAGAATTATCTTTTGTAGCTCACTTTTTCAAACAAGATCTCAATAGCTTACCTGCACTGACAAATATTTCATATTTATAAAATAAATATTATAATCAAATTAGAAATAATTGTCTACTTTTTCTAATAACCTAAGTATCTTCAGTAAAAATGTTTTATAAATGCTTAGAAAATGTGTCTAAATCTCAATTTTAAGTTAAATTAGTTTACTTAACAGTGATATTCTTTAGAATGAATCATTCTCGTCTTGAAATAAAACTATAGTCTAGTATTGACTTTCTGTTTAGGTTAATATACGGAATTTATTCCGATTATATGAATAAAATGAAGAGTTTAGATCTGTGTGTCTGTCATGAGCGTTGCGCGATATCTACAGCACGAAGAGGTCTGAAATCTAAAAATTACTAGCTCCTGTGCAAGAACATGTACAGTACATCCCGAAGCCGGAATCACAAAATTTGGTTTTGAATTTCTTAAACTGACTAAAAACTGGTTCGAAATAAATAAAATTAAGAGGGTAGCATTGGCCAAATTATTTTTTTATCCCTTCTTTTAAGAAAATGTGGGTGTGTTTTTCCATAAACTTATAACTTTCTCATCCCTACACCATCGGAGAATATATGAGGATATCCCAGATGGATAATAGGACACGGTTCAGTAAAAAAAACTATTTCAGACCATCGGCTATCAAACAAGGGCCACTAGGCCTGTAGTTCGCCATCCTAAATATTCTAGCACGGATAACTTTGTTTCGAATCAAGAGGAACCCAAAGAAAAATAATAAAACACATCACTAAACAAATTTAATGAAGAAGACGTGTCTACTATGATGAGAGGGAAAAAAGATTAATGCTTTTACAAATAGCAGCGTTAAGAATTATTACAAAAGTACATATGTAGTCACATTTACCATTCACGCAAGGAAAGATAAGTATAAAGGTTCAAGACTTAAGTAAGCTTTAGATTCGGCTCCTTTCAACGTTGGTCGGTCCACCTTTTGTCAAAGCAGGCAAATGAATGACGTGTAACTAGAAATACTTTTTTAATTATGTCGCATTGAAACCTGTGTGGTAAAAGCCGCACATATTATATCCCTCCAAAAACACAACCCAGCACATAAAAATAAAATGTTAAAAGTGATTATTTCAATTGTTGTTGAAGGATGATTAATTATGTGTGCACTGGCTTTTAAGAACTTCTTAATATGACGCAAGGATGAATGTCAATGTCCACTATTATTTCCGTTTTATTTCTCTCTTTTTCTCTCTCTCTCAAAGTATGAACTATTCAATTCCTTTATTGGAGACTTGTCGTTTGTTAGATCAAAGTCTTACCGATGAAAGGGTAATCAGTTGCATGCAGAATGGAATGTCTAATGATATGCCATCCAGTGAAATAAAACTGTTTCGTTTAATAACGTTCATTTACGGTTTAAGTGTATTATATACAGTAGCTTATACAACTCACAAAAATGTAATTACTGTTTATTGTCAATTATACATTTATTAAGAACATAATATTATATAGCAGAATATTAATTTATGGGTCCCTGAAATTTATATGCATGCTGTATTAAAGCACCTGAAGCTAGAAAATCAAGCATGTAATTTTCTTCAAACAATAGTATCATGCATTTTTTTAAATAATTTAAAACGTAATGGTATTGGTTTCTGAGAAAAAGCTAATTCTGATAAAAGTGAAAATACGTTATTCTCCAGTGAATATAAAGTCAGTACTCTTACAGATGTATGTCACCGTTTATTATTCTTAATGGGTTGTTTATTGACGAAGAATGAGTAAAATTGAGCAGGTCACTCAAGCTGAATACGTAGGAGCAGTTATTGAAAATAATAACAACACATTTTATCCAACATCTTAGCTCAACAGATAACTTGTCTGTATAGTAAACTATGAGTCCATGTATCAATTCCTGCCAAAGCATTAAATTTATCACTGGTAGAATTAGGTCTTGCCCTTTCACAGTGATGAATTATCAACCAGTTGATTTAGTGTTGTATTTTTTATAGATGTATTTTAATTTTCAGGCCATATTCTAAAAGAAATGGTCGATTAAGAAAAGTTCACGTTAAATATCCTGATTACAAAATTTATTCATTTCCGAACTTTTCTTCTATAAAATGTATTGGATTATTGTTTTACATATAAATCATTTTTCAATTGTTTCTTAACGACGTTGCCTATTTGTTGACTTCGAAAATATTTTGTGCAGTGGATTGCATCTTAACTTGACGCATGTAAGCTCACTTATCACTATCTCGCTTAGACACCAATATACAAAATAGAAAGGAAATAAGTTGTTCACTCTGGGAGGCTTCTGGTCAATATATTGATAATACTTCCCCTCTTATTCTGACGAGTATACATATCCACTCTTCTAACTAAGTTTGAATAACATTGAGCTACTTTACAAAATAGCCTTTTCTTGTTTCCCATTATAGATAGAAATGCTTCCCCGGACTTTTTTAATCTACATCCTCACAAGAATATTCTTACTGGCTATTTTTGTGAATAGTCCAAATAGCCTAAGTTGTCAACTTTTTCCATTATTATCTTTTATTTATAATTATTATATACTATATTATATGATATATATTATATAGGCCTATTATACTTTATTATTATATTATATTATTACTATTTTTAAATGTTTATATAAAAACCACTTCAAGATTCAAAAGGTTTGTTGACAATCTAAGACTATTTTTAGAGTTATTTAAGAATGTATAGTACTTTATTTGTTTCAATGTTATATCTATAAAACGCATCGAATAAATGGAAAATAGGCTTACAGTAACATGTAAAATCCTATCTTGAATTACCGCTCCATCCCAGGTAGACAATATCCTTAAGGTTTATTTTTTATTAGTAGACCTACAGCAAAGTGACATTACCTGTCATCAGTGAGTTTAGCTAGCTGAAATTGTATTAAGTGGAAAAACAAATGTACCAACCTAAATTTAGAAAGAAAACGGTTTGAATTAAATAATAAATTACTCTTGGTCAGGAAATAAAATATGACATCAACATCAAAAAAAGGCTAATCGTCATATAGCCCTGTCATGTATCCTATTTTAAAAAAGTAAAACAAAATGTCCTAGCAAATTTGTTGATTTTTTTTGTTTCAACAATTTTTTCATCAGAGGCCACGATGATATAGGCTATAGCTTAATAAAATATGATAATCTCAGTTCTGATAATTTATAATTATCTTTAAAATATTAGTTGAAGCGCAAGTGTCAGAATAAATGTTTTGAGAATCTTATCCCACCAATCAATTCATATCACAGGGGCTTATTTAGCTGTCCCCCATAGGATTAATGGTATATGTATGTGTTAAACTCTACAAGTGAAACAGTCCATTTAATGAATTTGTCAAATTTATGTCCATTTTTGTGTACTAGCTTCTTATATTGAGCATTTCACGATATGGGCAAAGGTTGCGCTATCTCCTGCCTATTTTATGAACTGGAATTTATTGTAATACCTACTACATGCTCAACGAAGATTCATTTTAAGATATTATACTAAACTAACCCAATATAACTTAACATAACCTTACATGAATAAACGATTAAAAGTTAAATTAACTTAAAATGTAAACTTGTTCTTTGCTTGTCCAATCCACGGGCCGGAAAAATACTTGTCCAATTCTTGAATTTGGCAACAATTAGAGCTCCCCAGTTCATAAACTGGGGAGCATAATCACTACACAATTCATGAACTGAACTATTTTTAACTAGCTCGTGAAATATTCAGAAGAGGCCAGTTTACGAAATGGGAATACATTTACCCGATTCATTAACCAAGCAAATTCATGAATGGGAAGTAACATATGAAAGGATTAAAAGCTACAGAAAATCTGTAAATTATGAAGTGTAAGTATGTTATTGAAATAATGTGTACATTAAACATGAACTATTCTAGAAGGTCCACAAATCGTTAGAAATAAGGTTTATTATAGATTTTAGCACAAAAACATTAGTATTAAAATAAAATAAAATCGCACTTTTCCTCATAGGAATCATTTAGTGTAGTAAAGTCAAAGTATACAAATCTAATAATAATAATAATGTAATTTCTTATTTATAAGGGGTATTTAAAATTCCCTCTATGCACCAATTTATTAGGTGTATCAGAACACAACTTAAAAACAAATTTAATTCTAAATCCGACAGAGAACTTAATCCCACGGTCACAAATTAATTAGTGTGAAAAGGAAATACCTGTTCATTCAAAGATAAATTGCCCCTACCATATTAGGGATTGAACCTGGGACCTTGATCCCAGTAGTCAAAATCTATTCCAGCTTAGGTAATAATTCTGATCACAATACCTTCTTCCAATACAATATATATTATATTCAAACAGTAAGACCACATGCGTTAGAAACAAATAAATTAGCTACTCAGTCACCAATTCATGACTAAATACAGAGTCGTGTTTAACTCTTATGCCAAGAGTCCATGTTGCGTAACTTAATTAAGATCTAATGCGGGAATATGAATCAGAGAAAAGCATATCCCCAAGGTTTGTGTTTATTGCAGTGAGGTGTCCATAGTAAATTCTTCATTTAAACTACTAGTTTAATAAATAGGGAAATAAATAATTTCTCATCTATGCCAAACCAAAACTTTTAACAAGCACTCAAGTACTCTAACTTGTAAAAATGTGCTATCTTGGTAAGTGATAATTGTATCAAAACATAGGTATATTTTTCAAAAGAAAATATCTCGAAACGATTTGGAGAATCTACTGACTTTTTTTTCTTTTCTTTTGTTAAGAAAAAGTTTCACGGTTCGTATTTAAAAGTATTGTAAAGCTTGCACGCAATGGTCACAAAGTTTGAAGCTACGTATTCCTTCCTATTTCACGGTCATAAAACCAAATATAAACTTGTACTAGTTTTATATAAAACTAGCAGGTGGTATTGTCTTTGACCGCACCTGGACAAAGATAGAAAAACAGGTGATACATCTGACAGCACGACTTTTAAAATAGAACGATTCCTAATCATATATCCAGCAATAACAATAAAACACCTACAATTATAATTAAAATTTTATTCGACACCGCTAGAAAAAAAAGTGATGGCCGTAGTTAACTCCAAAGATGTGATTGTAATATTTTTCTAATGAAATAAAATATATCTTCGCTCTAATTTTAGTTATTTTTTTTATCGATCTGTGGGCAATATAGCTCGTCGACTTTGGTGAACTTGGGGTAAAATTTTCGCCTCAGGAACCGATGTGTGTGGGTTCAACCCCAGCCGAGGTCGCCGGATTTTTTCTTGGGTGGTAAAAATCCGTAGCACAACCTCCTTCGGAGGGGAAATGAAGTCGTCGGTCCCATGTCGATTGTACCATGTAAAATAACCCTAGAAGGTAGGTGAAAATACCTTTCCCGGCAAAATTGGTAGGTTATTTCACTATCACTCATAGAAATTCTAGTGGGCTGATATATTCAGTCAGCTTAGAGAGTGACTTTAAATATCTCAAATAAATAAAAAATAAAATAAACAAACTCCATATCTAATTAAATACTAACATTAATACTAAGCCAATTATATTATTCATTCTCCAAACTCGCATCCATTCAACATCTACCAAATTACAGCTCCAAACTATCAGCCCCACTAAAACCTGGACACTGAACCAAATATTCCTGCTACTCGCTTCCGTGGCCGCATTGTCTAAGGCATCACTCTCGCAAAAGACTAGATTGCCGATGACGGGGAGATCGGGGTTTGGTCCCTGTCGGATTTACCAAGATTGGTCTTCGTAAATGGTTTTCCACTCTCCCTTCCCGCAAATGTGGGTAAACTTTATCTAAAACCAACCTTACTCATCCTTAACACTTATATTAATTAGTACATAGACGTATAGCTCGAATGTGTAATAAGACGTGGTGCTAAAAAAACATCTCCATGCTAAAGTTTACATAAATATCTTACCATCGCCCTTAAAACTACTATTAAATCACTACTTTCATTTAACATTCATTTCCCGAGTCATGATTCTATGTTTATTAAATATCAGCTTTATTTTACTAATTAGATAATACCGCAAATCATTGTACAAAATATTATTTATATGAAAGGAACACGTAACCTTTCACTGTCTCGCTCACAACTTTAGTGAGGTAAGAATAAAAGGTGTGTACCATAAAACAATATAAAGTGATTACATGTTTTAACAAATATCCAAAGAAATAAGTGTAATTGGTAAGGTTTGTTATTTTATAGTGAGACTTCTTTTAAACTCCGAAGACGGTTGAGGAAATATGAATGGAAGTCAATGGAAGCATCATAAAGTGTGACATGTGTTTTTTCTGCACCTTCTTTCATGCATATTATAATGTATTCTATTATAATTTCATTTAATGTAAATGGAAGGCTATTTTGGCAACCAACAAGTTACAGAGCTATAAATATATTTTACTTATTTATCCTGTGAGATATTTTAGATCAATCGTGAAAAAAAAAGCATTAAGATTCATCAATATATTTATCTATATTAATAAAATAAAAAGTTTGTTTCTCTGACTTTAATTAGCTTTACGTAATATATATCACACACGGAGGTCTGAAATTTAAAATCTAGTAGCCTCTATGCACCTTGAAGTCTTAAATTTTAATGTTTGATTAAATTTTATTAAATTTATTAAAAACTATATCGGAAGAAATAAAGTGAAGATTTTTTGCCTATTTAAATAAACACCAGATACTTCTCCTAGTTTTAGTTATATTGAAAACAGTAAGATTTCAATTAATTTTCTTATTACAATAAAAACTAGCAGCATAAAAATTGAATCAACTGCTCAGTTTCTAATAAATGTTTCCTTTGAATTTATTGTAATCATATAGGAAGCCAACATCACTGTTCAATTTGGGACCAAATTCTTGAACTCAAATTTGTATTTGGAGTTGAAAATTCTCCTTGGTGGTGTAGATATATTATATGTGACCGTCCAAACCGAGTTTCAGGACAAACTAGATCGGGCTAGGCCAAATTGATACATCCCGCCGCTTTTAGAATAGATTGATATAGCCTAGTGTTTATAGGCAGTACTAGTTTTCATTCTTCTTTACCCATACTACGAATCGACCTTGGACAGGTTTCATCATTCACAGTTCACGCGCAAATGTTGTCAGCTAACTCAACTTAACCTAAACCTAGTTTGGCCTAGTAAAATTGTAGGCTATACTAATTTATTCCATGAGCTAGGCCAAATTTCGGTACTAAAGAATTTATACTAGGCTAAATTAGTACATCCTGATGCTCTTAGGATGTATCAATTCGGCCTAGTCCGATCTAGTTTGTCCTGGAATTGGGTTTGAACGGTAACATATATATATATATATATATATATATATCATGCCTTTTTAGTACAATAGAAAGTAAGTACACTTTTATAGTGAACAAATGTATACCTCAATAACACGATGGAATGTACTAATAAATTTGCAATCTTGTCTAACCTAGATGAATACTCTGTGCATTGCGACGTTTTATATTAGACTCGAATGTAAAACCAGATAAAAGCTTATGAATGCACAAGAGGTCAATTATTATCATAGAAAACAGGTAATTTATCCATTGGCCTATATCTTCATCAAGTTTATTAACAAATTAATTCAAGGAGTATGAATGAGTAGAGTGTTTTTAGAACAGAGCATGGGAAAACGAGAGTACTAAATAACATGAAGAAAACCTTTCAGTGTACCTGACAGAGAGTCAAATCTCTATCTCTTTATCACCCTTAATCCAATATATTTATAACGTGACACCTTATAACACGTGACCACCGCTGAGTGTGAAGTTGAGTATAGCCGTTTAGGAGGTGCTTGGTTTAAGACTAAGTCAAATTACATAAGACAAATAGTAGCTTTATTTTTTCCATTGTGTCTTACTACCCCACTGAGATAACCGCCTTATAGTACACTAATGGGGTAGGTATGATAAAGGTAGGATTTATATTAAATGTACTCGCGTTTACGTGGAAGGTTGGTGGGAAATAATTCAGGATTAAACAGCCTCAGTACTTTATTATTTGATTTGAGACCCGATATTTCCACTATTGTCAAAACCAGATTAGACGAGCTTAGTATTTAATTCGCGTGTACATTTATTTGGGGTATGATGAGGGTTTGTAAGCTTCCGACCTCACTATAATAGCACCCATGAGTACTATTACCTTATTTCTTGCTATGCAACAGTAAAACAATAGACCTAAATGAAACACATTGGACTAATTTAATAATTTTACTTTGCATCCATTATTGTTTTCAACCTGTGTCTTGGGTTAGTTTTTTTTACTATTCAAGCCATATATTTTCCACTACCAGCTCGCTAGACCTGCCGTAGCCTCAAATGCCTTATAATACAACTTAAGATTAGGACAGGCAAAACATCCAGTCCCCAAACGTTAATTCATCACTGTGAAAGGGTAAGCCATATCACCAATAATACATTTTTCTGCCATGACGGGAATTGAGCCCAGGACCCTTAGAGCAATAAACAGACACTCTACCGACTGAACTAAGGTGTCAGACCCTAATTTAAAAAACTTATATTAAATATCTTAATTAATGAAGTTTGTGTGATATGAATAGCCACCATAGTGACCAATTGGCTTATCACGTGGTTAGGGGGCCTTGTTTTTATTCCAGACGATGATAAAGATGATATTTAATATTTGTATAAAAGTGGGCCCTGACATTCGTAAATATATATTATCTAGGCACTGGGTGTGAAATGATAGCTGCCTTGTCCTATTTTAAGTTAGCTGTTAATTTGTGCATTGATACACACTTATGTTTAGAAAGTGAACGTTTAAAAACACCAACTAATAAAAAATATGATAGCGTGTGAGGCCCCTAAAAATACTGCAACTACACGTACCGCTTTGATAGGCCCAGTTGCAAACATGGAAGGGGTTTTAAAAGAATCCTCAATTTATTAACTAAATTGTGATATAAGCATGTGTGGCTCATATAAATATATATTTAAATTATATAGCTTTCGATATATTATTTTGTTATTTGTTTGGTTTATTATATAAAAACAATAATGGGATGCTGTAGAAATATTTTGTTAAGAAGAGAAACATTCAGAAATACAAACATGTTTTGTTGTCAGCATTGATAGCATTTTACTATATTATTAGTTCTGTTTTATAGATATTGATATTACATGTCAAAAGTTACACCTGAATACCATATTATTTGAAGTATGAATGCTTTAAAATAGACATAGTAATTTGAAATAATATCATTATTGAGAGTATAAAAATATGTTTAAATTTTCTAAAATTGTAATCCTACCACAATCCTACTTAAACAATTAACACCCATTCCCTGCAACCATAAACTGAAGTGATAGAATTGAGTCCAGAAAATTGTTTTGAGATTATTGAGATTGTAAGGTAGGTACTGAATTGAGTCCTACAACCACCAGGCCTACCCGAAGGAGGGATAGTGAGCTACGCCAAGCCGCGTCTCACTTGATCTAACTCTTAACCTATTACTAGAAACATAAAAATCAGTCAGTTGTATTCAATAATAATATGACATGCATTCAATATCTATTTGAATTTTGTCCAATGTTTTCTTGCTAGGTTAGGATAGATTAACTTGTTTATGTAACATTTGACTGTGGAATTTACTGAATTATATTTTAATGTATAGGAAGGGGACCTGGTGGTTTGGGGGTAAGGTGTCAGACTTCTGTGTTAGGGGTCCGGGGCTCAAATCTCGGTCCTAGCACAGATTTATCAGATAAATAAACACTTACTCCACCTGTGTGTTTTCACACTTTGTGAATGTGTGAAATGCCAGCCCCCCGCCATGGTTTGGAACCCACGTTAAACTGTCGGTCTTTTCTGCTAACCCCTTCATCATTCTCACGTATAGTCCTATCATCTGGGGATAGTGGAATTCACCTTAATGGTTTCCCCAACTCATAAATGAATTCCACCATACGCCAGGAGAGCAGAGGTAAGATAAGATCGAATGGCCAAGATTTAGAGCACTAGCCCCACCCTCATATTTTAATGTATCATTCTGAACATACTTAGGTTTCTCCTTACAATTTTTATTTATCTCTTACCCGCCTCGGTGGCGTAGTTGGCTAACGCGCTAGTCGTGTTGAGCTCGACCGCTGAGGACGGGGAGATCGAGGTTCGAATCTTGGTCAGGTGAACTGGGGTTGGTTTTTCCTAAAATGGTTTTACACTTTCCCTCCACGCAAATACGGGTTCACTTCCTCTAATTCACCCTTCCCAATTCCTAATCCATTAGCGTAATTAGTACTTAATGCGTACAACCCCAACGGGTAGTAAGACGCGGTGCTAAATATTATTATTATGTATCTCTTAAACTTTACTCTTTCGGACGCAGCTGAGCTGATAGTAAAATAATATCTGGCCCCTCTTTGGACCGCACCTAGGTCAAGGGGTAATACTTGCGATTCAACTCGATGCAGCCCTCATAAACATCATATTGTGTGGCTAATCACGACAAAGAAACCTATCATTTTATTCATTTATTTTTGCCTGGGATTTAATCAAGTTCCCTCGACTTATTGTCAGCTCCTATATCCTATAAGTTTTGCAAGGAGGATACTTTTTTTATATATAAAAGTGTGCTTAGCACTAACATATATTAATGTAACAAAAATTGACACGTTCTTAGAATGTTTATTTTTTCATCATTTTCAAATATATATCTTTGAATATTTGAGATTTCATGGCATTTATATTAATTACAGAAGGATTGTTCGATTTTATTTAAATTTTTTAGCTATAAATATATTTTTTAATCTACCAATTAGAGCCTAAATGGTCTAAGGCGTCACTTTAATGCCTGATGAAGATCGAGAGATCGGAGTGGGAATTCCGGTCAGGTCCACTGAGGGTGGTTTTTCCTAAATGGTTTCCCACTCTTCTTTCATGCAACTGACTGTTTTTTTATCTCAGGTATTTAAAGTGCACTTTCTGACCCGACTAATTATATCCGCACACGACAAATAGGTTAAATTAAATCTAGAGCAAACACAAAATCCAGTGCTCGGCCTTTAATTCATCACTGTTAAAGGATGACACCACATTTTACCAATGATACATTTTTGGCCATGCCAGAAATTTAACCCGGGACCATAATCTCAATAGAGAGACAAGCTACCGACTGAGATAAGGTGTCGTATTAAATGAATTTAGTCTAGATCACCTCTAAAATGCTTCCTTCATCATATCTACCTCATTAGAGTAATTATTATCATATTAGCGTATAATCTGAAGGAGTAGAAAGACTAGATAATAAAACTAAAAAATATATAAATTAGAAGGTATTCACCCACTCACTGATTGTCTCACTCTGTGTAGGTAAGTTGCGGCTTAATCTTGAAATCGTGTACGAGTTGCCTGGCTTTTTGATAGACACGTACGAACTGTGGTCCACTCACTTGAGAGAGAGGTACGAGTTGCGTCCACCTAATTAGCAGTGTTCTTTCTATCATGCCGTCTTAAATTTCAGATATAAATTATCATCGTCTCATGTCGACAGCCCTCATAATATCCATACTTCCTCTGTTCTTATCGTTAAATGGTTTTGCAAAAATTTGAAGGTTTGTTAGGTTAGGTTAGGTTAGGTCAAGAGCCCAGGCCACAATTCGTACGTGGCTCTAAAAATGTTGGGCCGCAATTCAACTTTCCCTTTAGACTCAAATAGTCAAAGCGGTTATTTATGCTTTTTAGTGAGGATTACTCCATCTAGATATCATATTCTGAAAATTGAAAAACTATACCTGGACACGGGAATCGAACCTGGGACCTCTTTAGAGGTAAACAACTCGTGCAGCCGCAAATCACCTGCAACCGTCCAACTCAATCTCGTATCAAACCAAACAGATACAGCCCATTTACATTTAAAAGTAGCTGGTTAGCTTGATCGATTACACTTTGATCTATCTATTAAGCTATGCCATTGTTAAATAATACAAGGTAAGTTTGTCACCTTAAAGAATAAGCGAAGGGTACTTCTATAGTTCTTAATTTAACGAAGTTCACATGATAATCTCACTGAGCACTGAAAAAAAATCCACAATTTAGTTATAATTTTAGTTTTATATTTGTAAGTAATCCACGTCTAGGATAGGCCCCTATATATTTACACAGGGAGTCTAGGAGACTCTTAAGGGAAATTAGAGGAAATGTACAGGTATTTGCGTGAAGAAAGAGTGAGAAATCGTTCAAGAAAAGAGCACCTTATTACACCCAGCCGAAATTTTAGCATCAACCTTCTCGTCACCGTCAAAGCAGACAAGACGAGACTGACACTTTTACAAACATACCCACCGGTGTAGGATTGTTTCTTTACATACATACATACATACATACATACATACATACATACATACATACATACATACATACATACATACATACATACATAATCCCGCCTTTCCCTTACATGGACATGAAACTGTGCATATATCCCATAAAGCTACTCCGTAATTAACCCATGATATCTTATTATTAAACTTATAATGTGTCTCTTTTTCACACATTCGTATATAACATTTACATCGCCTACCCTTCCTTTTGATCCACACAATCTACCTTCATATATTTGCTTCGTCACTCAATCCACACTCTTCCTCTCAGCATGTCCAAAATAACGTAAGACGCTTATTCACATTTACCTAGTGGATTACCTTTCAAACTGCACTTCTTCAGCACCCATTCTTTTCTGAATGTGTCCATACGAGCTTTATTTTTTTCACATACATGTTTTAGATATCTCCATCCAGCCGCATTCACTTTTCTCTTGTGCTTATCTTCACAAACACACGATTTACATCCACAAAACAATGATGGTGTTAACACTCTTTTCTTTTAGCATTCAATTTCAAGTAAAAGGAGCAGCTTTCATCGTACGAGGCCTTTCCTCTCCAGCCTATGAGATTACTTAAAACCAGCGTGGACTAAGCCACGGTGACATAGAACGAGTAATCTCGAACCAAGAACACTATAATGCTCACTCAATCCCTACTCAGTTCATATAAAGATGTGATCCGAGGCCATTCGGACGGCGTCATCCGAGCCGAGTGGAGTCGGACACAGCTCAGCTTTTGCGAGTCAGCTGGGATACGAGAAACAATCCAAAATGGTGGTGGAACCTTGAAAGGAACTCGTGCTATAAAGTGGAGTGAGCAGGAGAATTAGTAGATGCAACTATTTATTCACGCTTGAGAATCCATCTACGGATACAAATTTTCTTCTTAGCTTCGTGCGAGAGATTTTGATGAATTTCTAGCTCCTTTATTAAACATATCTGTGACAGCTTTATACTTTAAACATGATATTTTCCATCTTTATAACGATTGAGTAGTAAAGCATGAACGCCATCTTTTCGAGCCGCTCTACGAGCTTGCCTCGTACAAGTGTTCCTGGTACCAGTTAACTTGTAACGTGTCATTGCGCCGTATTTTTGTTGTTCGTGTGTGATGATGTTGGTGAGATCAGGGTTTGAAACCCAGCTTGGTGTACTAACTTTTTTTTTTTTACAAAATTCATCTTACACTCCTGCTTCTACGTCAATATGAGTAAATTCCTCTAAATTTTACCTTTCTCATTCGTATTACCATTAGTGTAAATCTGAGAATAGCACGGATAGGTGGTAAGATGTAGTGCACGTAGAAAAATTAAATCATTTTGAAGAGAATATTTTAATTGCTAAACACATAGTAAGTATATTATAAATAACACTATATTTGCCACGTATTTTAAGTATCAGTTTCGATTCCCACGTAAAAATTTTAATTAAATTTTAATTAATTTAATGTATGTCTAATATAATTAATAGATACCTATGGTTTGGGTTACCAAGGTGATTTAACTACAAAAAGGAGTGTCATAAAGACAAGTTCAATAAAAAAAATCTCTTCAACTACCTTTAAAATAAAGAAATACAGAGGTTTTTAGGTAATGAAAATGTTGTTAAAAGTGACATAATTCTTCAAACTAAGTACTATCGTGTATTTATTGAAACACTTACAAGTTGTAAATGTATCATAAGCCTTTTTTTAAATTACAACTTTAAGAATATTATGATTACAAAGAGAGATAAAATAATCTTGTGTTAAGGGTGGTTTTTCTTAAATGGTTTTCATATTTCCCTTCATCCAAATGCGGGTACCCTTCTTCTAAATACTCGTCTCTACCACAATAGCGTATTTTTACATAGGCGTATGGTCCAAAAGAGTAGTAAGACGTGGTGCTAAAACTATATATACTGTATATATATATATATATATATTTATATAGCTTGAAGTGTAACTATCACTCATGTTCCCATTTTTACAACACCCTGACGTTACCTGAAAAGCATCCAGCGTGACCTAAGCGTTGCATGATGTCATTCTGATTAGACCATAAAAAAAATAGAAAAACAACCACTCTAACCGGCCAATGGGATGACATGCACAGCATGTTAGGACACGCCTCCTCAGGTGAAACACCTGCTATTTGATTGGTTAGTTGGGGTGTCGTGGGAGGTGACTATTTTTTTTATATCTAAATATATTTAAGGGGGGTATTCGACAGTCATCAACATGAGGGTCCAAGCTAACCTCCTGACACGTCTTCACTGTCAGTAGAAGTTGTTAGTTACTTTTAGTAATCCATCTCAAGTACTGTACAGTCACCTGCTTCGGTGGCCTCATGGTCTAAGGCCCTACTCTCGAAGTAGACTAGACAGACTGCCGATTACTTGGAGATGGAGATTCGAATCTCGATCGGGTATACTGTGGGTGTTTTTCACTAAATGGTTTTCCATTCTCCTTCCATACAAATTTGGGTACACTTCCTATAAATATAACCTTTCTCATCTCTAAAACCATACTTACTTAGTACGTATGCATATGAACCGAACGGGTAGTAAGACGCGGTACTACAATCCAATTTTTATTGGAGCCAGAAAAGGTACAAAATCTCCTTTTGTGTACTCTTACGTCAGATTATGTACCTGAAGCTGTCACTTTTTGTAGATATAGTATAGTAAAATAGTATAGTAAAATGTAATCAATGATAATATCAAAAAATGCTCGTAGCTTATTTTCTAAAAGTACCTTACGATGAAAATAGAACTGCAAAGGGATCAATGTTGTGTCGTGAAGTGTTGCCAGAATGAGCAGATTCCATTAAAACTGTTCTCACCCCCTTGCACTCTTTTACAAGCCACACATAGGCTCTACATACCTCCCATCGGAATTTATCTCTATTGATACTCAGTCAATTGAGTGATCAACTGAGTGATACGATCAATTCAGCACAGATTAAACCAGCTCTGCTCACCCTAACAACATCCAACGCCACGCCACTGAAAGTGACATCCACTTAACAATGACAAAGACTAAATAGACGACAAACCACTTGGGTTGAAACGTGGACAAATGCATTAGTCTCGTCTTGTCTGGTTCACCAATGACAGGGAGTTTGGGACTCGAATTCCGGTAGGTTGTGCTGAGATAGTATTTTCCTAAATGGTTTCACCCTGAAACTACACGCAAACGTTGGTACATTTCATCTAAATTCTTACTTCATTCCTACCTCATTAGTGTCAATACGTGGTAGTGGGTGCAGTCAGTCTGAGGCGAACCCCATTTTCCCTTGGTGTGTGTGTGAGGAATGAAATCCTCGGCAAGGTTGCCAACTCGTATTACTAAAATCCCACTCAATCTGATAAAAATAACCTAATCTGCCGTTATATTTGAACTAAATAAAACGAAATTGACTCATGTTTAATTTTGTTTTGTGTTAGTAAAGAAAATAAAATTTTAGCCTACATTAAATTGTAGTAAATACATATTTAAAATATACATATTGTTGTTAGCACCTTGTCTTACTACCCGCTCGGGCTATACGCCTAATTAGTAAACCAAGGCGGTGTATTAAGGATGAGGGAGGTTGAATTTGGAGGAAGTATATCTGCATTTGCATGTAGGGAGAGTGGAAAACCATTAAGGTAAAACCACATTCAGTACCATATGGGATTCGAAACCTAGTCTCCCCGTTATCAGCAGTAGATTATATTGCGAAAGTAGCGCCTTAAGCCGTGTGACCTGCCAAAATCCCCTAAGCGAGATAAATATTGTTGCAAATTAGTATTAAGAAAAACTTTAATCTACATTTAAAGATAACAATTAATATATCAGCGAATAATTTATAAGCTAACTTGAAAATAGAATTAGAGCCAGTAATGTTAACCTAAATTATTATTTACCGACTTTGAAACTAGATTACTTTAAAATCAAGAAAACTCCAAAGCTCCATGTCATGAGACCGCAATCGAGTTATACCGACCGAGCAGCCACCGCGTTTTGGAGAAGATATTGCCAACTTTTGTGGATAGAAGTCCCAATTAATTCTCAGACCATTAATCTCAGTTTTCTATACCGGAGTTGCTACGTATTTATTTAAGTAGCTCCTCGTTTGTCTTCACGAGGCTGAATTTTACCAGACTCGCTACCTCACAGGAAGAATCTGGAAACACCGGGAATCCAACCCAAAGCCCAGGAATAGCCTATATAGCCAGGACCAATGACCCCTACACCACTAGAGGTAATCTTAAACTCAAGGAAACCTCAAAATTTGTTTCCCGTAAACAGTTAAATTTTACTAAGAATCTGATAGCTATAAAAGCTTTTATTTTTTGATGTTGTTTATGAATCGAACCGCATTGTATGTTGATTCCTCAAAAAGGCCGTGGGGCCACATAAGATCATGGATCGGGCCACATGTGGACCGCGGACCGCAAGGTTGACATGTCTGCCTTATAGCATGCAGCTGTAAAAGTTGCTATGTTCACTTTCACATAATAATACGTCAAGTTATGTAATATGTAGCAGTCACTTATATATGTATATGTATAGGGTCTATATACGTATATTATAAATGGTTATAAAATAACACTCATAATATTGTAAAATGTTATCAATTTTGGCCGCGAAAAAAGATTTCATTTTTTAAAGGTCTTTCCTGTGAAAGTCGGATTGTAATTCAAGAAACCTATAATCCCCGCTTTCCGCTATTTGATTCTTTGAACCACCAAACCCATTATGAAAAAAAAAACTTTATCTACCGGTGGGAAAACTAAGCTATAACCTGATTTTGGTTGTAAGAGCAGTAGAGGAAATAAAACATATTTATTTGCGGCCAACATTGATAATATTTTCTTATATTGTTTGTGTTATTTGATAGGTATTGATAATATCTATCAAAAGTAACATCTGCAGATGACATGACTTTATGTATGAATATATTAACATTGTTTTAGTAACTTTGTAACTAACTTCTACTGTTCTTCCTACCAAAATCATACTATAGCAACACTGCCTCGATGGGATATTTTATTAGTATCAGAGTAACTTTATGTCTGTGTCGTTTGTTGGTAACCTTGCAATGAGAAAAGAGCATGGTTCTTCAATTAGGAGGTTATTGTACTTGACTCTGTCTCTCACTAGAAACCGCCAACTCTGCGAAAGGAAGGTCGAACGTTCAACACCCGTCTAATGCACGTCTGCCTTGGATCTTACTTGGGAGATTATTATTAATTGTGTTTCGACAAACAATCCGAGAACACGCAACGAATTTCCTTTTTAACTCTGACATTAGACATATTCTATTTATTTTTAGTTTTTTTAACCACTAGGTGGAAGGCACAGTCTTTTTATTTTTACTCAGTGGCGTACACAGGGAAAGAAGGAGGGAGTGATCAAAGTATTTAGTGTGACCCTTTCTTCCTTTCAAATTCACAAATAAGTATAATAGAAACCCAATATAGGTACAATAAAATTATGATATGATTCATTATATTTGTTTTAAGGGGGAGTAGAAGAGGATACGAGAAAAACTTAGTGTCTTTGCGGTTTTAATAGTATAACTTTTTGGCGCAAATAAATAAAATATTGCTCCAGTAGAAACATATAATTTAATTTTCTTCACATGATGATCTCAACATTATCCTCTTAATTTAAAAAGTTTCCCATCTAATACCACAATGTTCATGACAGATATTCAACAACTGTTGATATCACCACGTGAAGAAAATTAAACTCAATGTTTCTAATGGAGCAATATTTTATTTATTTTAGAACAAAAAACAAGTTTTCCTATGAAAACTGCAAACACTGGCCTTATCTTGCGTCCCCTTCCATCCTACCCTAAGAATTGGATTAAGATTTACTATTCGAAATATATTCAGTCACACACATTAAAAGCGCCCTTAAATTTTTCATTTGTAAAAAAGAAAAAATTCTAAACACCATGTACCACCTAGCCCCAAAATAAATGTATGTGTACGTCACTGACATAACCAAATATTGCATAAATAGTGGTGTTTTTTTCGTGCCTTTTGTTTGATAAAAATATCAATTAAATTGAATTATAAAAATGAAGATAGTATTAATCAAATTTGTTAAATGAAAATTATATATATATTTTAAAGATTTGTCGTATTTCTAGGTAGTTTTTGGTAAAATAATAAAAGACCCTAAGGACCTAAGTCTACTGAAGGGGAAATACTTCAGAAGCTGCCTTGAGCCTTGTCTCATAATTTATTTTTTTAACTATAAATATCTCTTGAAAAATTCAAGTTAAGTGATGGTCACAAACGCGCCACAGGGAACGTAGTCTTTTCATTGACGTTGCCATAAGACATGAACAATTATCATCTGTTTCTTAAATTATATGCAGGGGCAGGTCTAACTTATAAATAATAAATACACGCCATTTCTAAAATAGCCCTAAATTAAGTGGTGGGCTCAGGACAATAGCGGAGTTAACTCAACACTAGCGTGTTTGATATTGACCCGGGAGGCTGGAGTTCAAATCCCTAACTGAGGTAGGCCTACTAAATTCTAGAGGATATGTTTTTTTCTTTAAAGGTTTTGGTTAATATCCTTTCCTAAGGAAAATGCTGGTGAATCTTTCTAACTTTCACCCTATTTTTACCCTGTTTACGAGAATCAACGTTTCCACGCCAACGTGACATTTTATATTTCTTGAAATGTTTTTGTATTCATAATAAAATAATAAAATATTACTTATAATTGTTTGGAAATGTGTAACGTATAAGTAGATTCAAATGACTATGAAATTTAAACAAAATGGTTTAATTTTTATTTGGTCTTGACAATATCTTATTTTAAAGACGGGGATGATATTTAAATGTTAAATTATACATATGTTTTTTTAACTAATATGCCTTATCAATTTTTAAATTTATCTTAAAACATATTTACTAAATTTATATGGAAAAAGCATCATCTGAAGCTTACCCCTGAGTATGTTGTCTACCTATGACATAGTGGAAAGTCAATATAGGATTTCCCATTTTAATGTATTTACGTTATATTCAACGATTTTTAAAGATATAACATTTAAAGATGGCCATAACATTATTTTGTTGATATTGAAGTTATTTTTTGTAAGTTTTTTTTATTAAATCGTTTACAAAATGGTAAATTTGGTGTATTAAGGAAAATGACCAGTAAGAGCCTTCCTGCCAGGATGTAGATTAAAACAAGTCCATTAAAGCATGTGGCTATTTAGGTTAAGAAGCATAAAAAAAATATAGGCCCTAATTTAGAAATGGAAATCAATGCTGTCCAGGTGCCAACAGTAGAGTGAGTTTATATACTCGTCAGAAGAAGTGGGGAAATGGGATTATCAGCTAAAAATAAAGGCCTCCCAGAATGACCTTCTCACTTCCATTTTTTTCATCTCTTCCTATTTCGTAAATTTGCATATAAGTGCTACAGTGCCGAGAGCGCTTGGGTGAGTAATGTTATGGTGCAAACCACTTCGCAAAATATCTTTGAACTAACCAAGTAGGCGACGTCTTTAAATGCAACTTTCTGTTATTCGTAGCTATACCAGAGACTTATATTATAACAGCTTAATCTAAGGACAAAGGATATTATAATAGGGATAGGCAAACCACAATAATAGATCCCATGTCGAAAACTACCCCAGTGCACCCGGACGAGGTTCAAACTAAGACTTCCCATCACAAACATTTTAAACTACGTGACGATAGTTTCTAGATTTAAGATTATTGCCATGAGTTGAGCTAATTTTAAGTCATGTTCTTATTTAATACTTTATCTAGAAATTTGAAAAAAAAAAAAGTGTTCTATATCATAATTTAAGAGGAGGAAAAAAAGTTACCGTATTTTTAAAAAACAAATTTCAAGGTTAGGAAAATGCCTAAAGGCAATGCGAACAATAGAACATTTATAACAGTTATTTCGGCGAACATACTAGAATTATCAAACCGGATCACATTTATAAAAAACAAAAAGAGGTAAAAAGTGCGTGGCTACTGTGCCAGGTAAAGAATATTTCGTGCCATACCCTAGCATTCCCGTTGCCCTGTAGGCCCTTCTGTAGGCCCAGCCTACGTCGTTATGCACGCAATCGTTAGCAAAGGAAACTACTGTACCGTACAATCAGGGGAATAATTGAGATATAGTAAGATTATGATAAGAAGAACCTTTTAAAAAATTTAAAATACTTTGTTGTCAGAATTGATACCATTTTACTAGATTTATTAATTATTTTATAAGCATTGATATATTTTAATTTAGTTTTAGCACCACATGTTACTACCCACCCGGGGTATGTGCATATCTACTAGTTACGCAAATATGTTGGGATAAGTTGGGGTAAGTGTAAAACCAATTAGGAAAACCATCCTCAGTACCCCCGAATGGGATTCAAGCCCCAATCTCTCCGTCATCTGCTGCCCAGTATATTGCGAGTATGATGCTTAGAAAAATATTGATATAATCTTTTAAAAAAAGTATAGTTTAATAATACCTTACTTAACGTCTGAAAAGATTAAAAATACAAGATTTTGTACCTGTCACAACAAAAAAAAACTTACTTTTTAAATCGGGCTTTAGATTCCTGTCGGTTTGAAAAAAGATCATTTAAAGAGAGGCTCAAATCAACACAGAAATAACCTTATCAGATAGCCCTAAAAACCTCTGAATCTACTTTATTGTGATCTACAGCTGTGACTTCTGACCATATCTATAATCAGTGTCAGCTCGTGTATAGGCACCGTGGAACTGCAGCACCCCCTATTTCCACTTGATATTATCGATAACATTTAATATAATGAGTCCCTTTTTCTTTAATTCTTTATTTATTTTTGTAGTGTAATATATATTCCTTAAGCTTAGTGCCAGTACTTAAGTAGCCATCCCCCAGTTTATGAAAAAGGTACACAAATATTTGTATGGAACTGTGCGCTTCACAGTGTCAGCGACGTGGTGTTTCACTGTTGTGCGCATGCACACATAGGAAGGGGGGGGGGAGAGGAAGGCGGGACTGCCAGGTAGATATAGCACTGTTGATTTCGCAGTGCCTGCTCTGGCGTGATGGTAGAAGGATTTATTTTTTTTTACTCAGCGTGTGTTGTGCTTAAAAACCGTGTACCATATTTTTGAATGTGATAAAGTGTAGAATAATGGAGTGTAGAATTAGATAATTATTCTGCTTCCAGCTATTCTATTTGATTCATTTTTTTTCGGTTCTTTTATTTAACAGAAAGACTAAATGTGCTTTCAATACTTTCAATGGAGAAAAATTTCCTCAATTGTCATCCAGAGATGAAGGAGAAAATTATTGAACTTTTTGCGCAAACTAAAACAAGAAGAATGGATTTCATTTTTAAATGAATAAATCAAGCTTGAACTGTAAAAATTTAAGTTAAAGTAAGTAAAAAAGTTTGGGTTTTTTTGTCAAGATTTTATCAAGTTCCTGAATAAATTTTCTTTTTATACATGTTTTTTTTTCCTTTTACACAATTTTAAAACAAAGGCTAAACATTTTATGGAGCAACACCCCCACTAATTTTAGCTACGAGCCGCCACTGTATATAATCTACTCTCAGGAATCAAACAATATCCAAGAATACAAATAACAAGTAGTTAAGGTCGAATATATATACGATCCCGTATTTGAGTTCGGGTCTTCGCCTTTATCTGGAGGGATGATAGAAAACAAATAATAGATTCTAACCTCAGTATCCTGGGTTTGATCAACAGCACTGGCAGTATAAGGCCTTTAAATACAGATTCGCCACCTGCATAGTTGAGTGGTCAAAAAGGCCGACTACAGAGGGAAAAGTGTCGAAATAAGACTTTCATTGAACTACTCAACACATTTTGTGTTATGTAGTGTTTTAGTTGTTTCTTGCTTGCTCTGCAATTTACTACCGCGCTTAACTATCCACATTTTTATATTTGAGTATAGATGAGTACGCTCACAGTACACTCACAGTACACTCAAAGCCAGGATTCAAATTGCAACCTCCCCAGCGACAGAAAAACATACCAAGTCTGATCACGTTCCCATCAATGCGGATTACATCTTACCATGTCAAACAATAATAAACCTTGAATACATCATCTCATTATTTTAAATATTAAGATCTAATGAAGGTAAAATATTTTCTCAGTAAACTCAATTCTTCGCATTAAAAATTCTTGTTTGCTTTTTAATTTCTCACAAAGATAAATTATTGTGAACATAAAAATGTTCTGCTTGAGGATTATGGTTAGAATTGTATGTGTTTTCTAACTTAAACAAGTGGCTCTTATAACCATGTAAGCTTCTGTCCCTGGGGCTACAGTAAAAACAGTTTAATGGACTGTTTTTATATTTGATATTTAGATGTTATATGGTCATACCTTAAGACCAATTCGTGATTTATATTCTTTCTCTAAAATTAAGACTAGTTTACTGACGACTCATAGTTGAAAACGTTCTAGATTTTCAGAAATTGTTGCAATGATTTTGTTCAAAATCGTCATCTGGGGTGGTTTTTACATTATAAATAGCAATTTTAAGGCCTACTTCAATTTTGGGGAAAAAATTGTTTAGAAAGTTTGTTACTTAATTTTTAAATGTTTATTAAACAGCTCTAACAATTTGGTTTGAAATAAGTATCTAGAGATTGTTTAACACATTAAATCGGGAGATATATAATTAATAAAAGGGTAGCTTACTATTTAAATAAAATTGAAATTTAAGTTTTTCAAGTGTTGCCTCTTGATTTTGTTTAAAATATATCTGAGGATTGTTCTATATTATAATTATATTTGGTTGTTAAAAAACATTCAAGGTAAGAGTAGTGATTATTATTATTATTATTACTATTTTTTATACATCAGAAAGCATGTACGAGTTTGTTGTACAATTTATTATAGCACTTTACTTAAAAGTAATACATGTGTGTAGTCAATCTACTCCATTTTATTTCTAAAATCATTCATTTCAGGATGTACCTATTTAAAAATGTATTGCTGGCCCTGGGACGGCCCCTTGAAGCTCTTGCCCATATCAAGAAGGCCTGTAGGGACTACATTTTATCTGACATCTTTAATTTCCCCGGCTAACACCAGAGGTCGACAGTCTAAAAGCGTTGATAATTAAATAGACCGGATTGCTGAAGAAAGACGTGAAGGTCGGGGTTATATTTCAAATTTGGATTCACCTAGGTGTTCTTACTGAATGGTTTCTCACCCTCCCTGGATGCCAATTTTGATACATTTGCTCTAAACTACACTTGACTCATCCTTGGTGTAAATATTTGGAGATCGATAACGGAAAGGGAGGCGTGATGCATATAAAATAAATGGCGTGACACAATAAACTTACGCTCTCATATAGTCTACTATAGTTTGGCATAAATTTTTCAGAAATCAGCTATCATTTAGCTACCCCTAGACCAAGCACGTCAAACTTGCAGTTCGGTCTATGATTATGTACGGCCCATGGACCTTTTGATGAACCAACATGTAATGCAGCTCAATTTATATATATATATATACAAACGTTGCGAAACATGTCAAGATAAGTAAGGTATGTTTGACTGATAAGTCTGGAAGGGTGCGGGTTGGATGTTACTTATAAGTAACTTTTGAAATACATAAAGTATTGAAATCAGGAGATGCACTTTCCTCACTAATTTTTAATTTAGCTTTAGAATATGCTATTAGGATAATGCAAGGGAGTAGGAAAGGCTTGACATTAAACGGTACAACGCAGATATTTAGCTTTATAGGGCAATAGAAAGGAAGCTGTAGCAAGAAATGAGGAAATTTTACTAAAGGCTAGTAAAGAAATAGGTTTAAAAGGGAACGCTGTAAAAACTAGCCTACACAGAGAACACAGATTGGGGACGATAATTAAAGATTATTTGGAACAACATATTATTCCCCAGAGTTAATGAGTTTAAATATTTAGGAACAAGTCGGGAAATGTATGCTATTTCTCGGTCAGTAAATTGTTGACATCCCTCCCACTGTCAGAATATACAAAACAATAATTTTACCATTTGTTCTCAATCGGTGTGAAACTTGGTCGCTTACCTTACATGACGAAAACCAATCTAGGGTTTTCGAAAAGAAGGTGCTTAGATATTTGGTCCAAAATGAGATGAGGTTACCAGGAAGTGGAGGATGATCATGAGTTACATACGATGTACTCATAACAATGCATTGTTAGAATAACTAGGTCTAGTAGGTTACGGTGCGGAAAACATGCGGCGTGAATGGGAGAATCTATAACTGTGCTCAGGGTACTGACTGGCAAACCCATTGGTAAGAGATCATTAGGAAGACAATATAAAGCTAAGATAAGCCATGGTTCATACCCCCCGAATTCATTGTTGTTTCTTTCTGGTCTTCTCCAGTGAAGTTTAGTTATGATGGCGTTCCCCAAAATGTTTTGTTTGAGTTTAGATGATAGTATTGAGGAAGAAAATATGCTGCTGTTTCGAAAGATGGAGAAAATTTAGTAGGTGGAGGTTTGACTTGTTCAATTAATGCTTCCATTTTAATATAAAAACATTTATTAAATATAAAACCTAAATAGAATATTATTTAAATACACGTGAAACAAACTGAAAACTAAACTTCAACACTTCTCTAGTTATTTTCACCAGACCAGCACTGAGTCTGTTCAACATGGAGCCCAAGTTGCGCTATGCGCATGCGCAATGTAAGATGAATCAAGATGGAAGATGTAAAAATTGCCCGGCCAGCAATCGGAAAAAACATAGCGTTGCGTGGCAAGATATAGCTTAGCTTAGTTTAGCTTAGCTGTCTGTGTGAACCAGCACATTTAAATACATGGTCCGCTATTTTTCTAAGAAGTTAGCAGAGCAAATCTCAGCTTAGCTTAGAGTTCTTTGGGAATCGGCCTTTTTAATGGACCTGAAAGAGATAGAGCGCAATGAGGTGGGCCATATAGTACTAGCTCAAGATAGGGATAGGTAGCGTACTTTACTAAGTGTGACAATGAACTTTTGATCTCCTCATGCCATAGAGTAAGTAAACTTTGTAAAAATACACACTTTGTAATAATGACACTTATAAATTGAGCATTAGTTGGGGAAATTTAACACTTTAGGGGTGTACCAAACTTTTACTTTTTACTCACAAGTGATCGATCCTCAAAAATAATTAAATTAAAGCACTAAATACGTGCAATGAATGTCATAACATTAGTGTGTGAACAGTTGATTAGTATTGAGATAAGGAACAAACACCCGAGATATCATGGTTTACGGACACATGTTTGTCATTAATTATAAAAGTGAATTCATCACAATATTAAAGGCTAACATTCACACCATTTTTGTAGGAAAATGTGTTCATATTTATGGGGAGCTAATAGTGATTAAGTTTAAAAATTGTTTCTAGTCTTAGTTTTATTTTTGTAGCAGTAAGAATTTTAAAATATAATATTTGAATTAAGGGGGTTGACAATTTAACTTTTGTTTTTTTTATAAATAACCCCCTTTCAATATTTTCAATTATCTATGTTATTTTTGAACAAACGAGTTTGACACGTCTGCCTAAAATGATTTTTCTCCGAAAAGCAAGTTACAAATGTAATTTATCATATAAAATGTTCCCCATACAACTCTTTTAAACCAAATGTTTAGAGCCATTTATAACAATTACAACTTTTCAAAAGTCTGTTATCAGTAAACTATCTTGATATTTAGAGCTAGGGTCACCCACTTAAGTGGCCGCATGGTCTAAGACGCTACTCTCACAACATACTAGGCTGCTGATGACTGGAAGATCAAGTTTCGAATCTCTGTAGGGTGTACTGATGGTACTTTTTCAACAAATTTTTCTACTCTCCCTTCACACAAATTTGGGTACACTCCCTATAAATATAACCTTCTTTATACTTAAAACCATTATTTCAGTTAGTAGGCCTACATAATCGTGTAGTCCAAACGGGTATTAAGACGTGACACTAAACATAAATCAAAATTTAGTGTTAGAGATTAAATCAAATATCAAGTTTGAATGAAATCCGTCAAATAATTTCGGATGTATTCCTAGGTCCAGTTTGATTACAAACAAACGGACTGACATGATTTTATAATATCAACTTTATTTCTAGTTTAGGGGCACCTAAGACTACCAAATTCATCATAATCTTGAGATATAAAATCTTCAAGATCTCAAAATATTCTCTATGTGAGCGTGCTAACCTAAAAACCTTGATCACCAAGTTTTTGGCGGTGACTGTCCGTGTTAACCATACCATGCATGTCTCTCCGTGCGGTATCACGGCCTCTGTAGAGGAACGATCCTTATCACACAACGGTTTGATGGGATGTAGCCACCCCCTCACTCTTCTTTCCCTTCAATGGTCCCTTACAATCAACCTTAATTAACCGCACCCGAACAATCTCCCACAGTAGCGGAGACAGGATAGGTGGGAGAAGGGGGAGAATCACATGACACGTAACAATAAGGGAAATGGCGGGTGAAGGAAAGGCGGATAAACAAAAATACAGACAAAGAAAGAGGAACGAATAGGTTCTAGGTGAAGTGGTGTTATTTTTTATTTATTTTTTAGAAGGGAGAGACAAAATTGTATATAAATATATATAAATGTTTTGTATCATGGAATGATTGAGTGACAGAAAAGAAATTGATATTTTCTCAGTGAAGTGGATAAAAATTTGAAATAATTAATTACAGGTTGGCGTTGGTGAGAGATAGAGAGAGAGAGAAAGAAAGGGATGGTGTAACGTAAGAATACGAAGAGAGAACTATTAAAAAGTCACGCAAATGAAGATTGACTTGTTAAGATAAAGTAAGAACGCGATAGGAAAGGTGTTAACGAAAAGCAAACATTCTAGTTGTGGTCAATAATGACAAAATGCTACTATACTAATATAATTAGTACATAAGATACTATTCATAAAAGGTGACAGCTGCAAATCATAGGACTTAATGTATGAATTTTTGAAAGTAGTTTTAATATATTTTGTAACTGACGAATACCGTTCTACCAAACATGTTCTTATTTTTTTACGTGCATTGCTTTTAACTAATTATACGGGATATCCTCATATGTATGCTAATGGAGTGGGGATGAATAAAGTGGAAATTAGAGAAAAGTACCCAAATTTGCATAGAGAGAACGTAGGAAATCATTTAGTGAAAAAACCTCAGTACACCTATCTGTGGGATTCATCATCAGCAAGCCATGCAGGACGAGACTGGTGCATTAGTCTGCTTAACTACCCGTGCAGGTAATTTTTAGTGTTGATAGTGTGTTGATATTAATTTACTTCTAATAACTTTTTATGAAGGCCTAATTATTATGTTTGTTAAACTATACTTTATGTATTGATAGCCTTTTAAGTATATTGTAATATTGATATAGGCTACTGTAGTTTGGTAGTATTTAACACTGTGTATTACAAAAGATTTAAAAAATGTTTTAATGTTCTTAATGATTAAATCACATTTAGATTTTATAATAATGTTTTTATTTTATATAAAAAAATAGTGTTTCTACAAGCAACTGAGGTTTTATCTTATATTGGCTAAATTTAAAAAATTCTATACTACACAAACAACTTATTTCGCTTTTTTTAAATATATTTATCTATAATGAATAGTGTTATTATAATATATACTGTACATAAAAATAGTTGTGGGCGTATAGTGCTTAGTATGGAACTCATTTTTTAATATTAATTAAATATATAAATGCCTAAATACAGGGTTTATTTAATTTTATTTTAATAGGCCTATATATGGTCTAAAAATAGGCACCAACACGTAAAAGTGGAAGATTGTTGGAAGCCAAACGCCACTTTAGTCTTTCCCCCTTTTTTAAAAGTGAAATTACAAAATACAGTAGATGCTCGAGAAATATGAGTTAGATGGTAGCTGACAGAAATGGTGAAGGTGCCAGAGATAAAGAAAGAGCGCTACGGTGAGATAAAGAGGGGGAAAGGAAGACTCGTGGTTTGGTTGGAATTAATTCGGAGCTGCCATCCTGCTCCGAAACGGGCATAGCGTGAGGCACACCATGTTAAGTACGACCCCAAGACAACCATAGAGACTCCATTCTGTATCGCAGGGGATATTAGCGTGCTCGCCTTATTCTCTGGTACGAGCCTAAGCTCGCTGCCGGCATGGCACTAGTCTACACAATTAAGGGGGGAGATAACTTTTTCCGCGGGATTGGGATGGTACTGGGGAAGCAACGCTGTTTTAGACCTCCTGGTTTTTTTTTGGGAGGTTGAGGGGGTCACTGAAACTATCTTAAGCCTCACCCCCACCCATAAACCCAATATTTCACATGTATATAAATGTCATAAATCGTTTCCCACTTTCCCCTCCACACAAATGTGGGAAGATTTCCTCTAAATTCTACCTTCCTCATCCCTACTTTAAGGATACCGATCTGTTCCAGTGGTAAGAGACATAACAACATTACGTAACTAAGACAGGTAATTTGAAAGGTAAAAATATAAAATATCGTTTAATATCACTGCAGTTTATAGTATGTAGAATCTAGATAATTCAACATTGGTTATTTCAAAAACATGGATAGTTCGAACCCACCATGATTTCTCACGAAATTCTTATACAGACCAACGGTGAAAAATAACATTTAGTTTGAATTTTAGGAGGAAATATTTGGTTAGTTCGAAGCTTATATATGGTTAATTTTTTTGAGCTTGTACTCAATTTAAACCTAACTTAACGGCCTTGTTAAATCTCATTTATATGCCAAGAATGTCAAATAAAGTTAGAGTTATTGACGGATAATAGGAATTCTGCACCAGCTGCAAGCCGGTTTCCTAGAATATGGGATGTTTTCGTTCAGATTTCATTGCATCTTTGTGACAGTGTATTCAAGTGAAACACTCCCTGACACTGATTTAAATCTGCTATTTTTGTACATTAATTTTTCAAAATGTGAGCACTAGTAGTTTTGTGAACAGTATATCTCGCGAAATCCTTAAGGATATAATTGCTATTATAGTATAAGACTTATCTTTGGATCTAAGACTGATATTTCTCCTATGATTTCTCTTTGAATTTGAAGTTGATATTTTCCTTGGGTGATTAAGTTAGAACAAATGCATAGTTTATTCAATAGTACATAATATTCACGTTATTTACGTGTTATAAGACATCAGTCTCGCAATATATAAAAATTAAAGTATAAATGTATATTTTGAACCTTGGCCAAACGATGTGTATATATCGTTTGTCCTAGGTTCAATAAATATATATATATATATTATATAAACACATTGTTTGAGCTAGGTTCAAAGAATGTCCCTGCCAAGTTTCGTTAAAATTCGTCAAAGCATTTGGTAGTTATCGTGGAACAGACATACAGATTAAAAACCAATCAATCTAGACAAAACAGGAACATCGTTCCACTATATCAATCATTTAATTCAAGTATTCCCCCCTTAATTGTTATTTTTACAAAAGGAATTGAATCTTACGCCATTTATAATGTGTCGACTATAGTTTACCACTTTTGTTAAAATAATAAAACAAGATAAATTTTGTTAATGTCCATTTCATCTCCAAGAATTATTATTTCTTTATCACAATGCTGCATAGTAACAATGTAGTAGAAAAAACTGTATATCACAGATACAAAAGTGACAAGAATTATTTTCATACAAGTAATGTTATCTTGCGTTGCTAAATTTGATAAATGGAATCAATGCTGATAAAATTGTAACACTAAAATAGTTCAATCATCTCCATAAATGACCATAAATATTAAGATTGCAATTTATAAACTGCCATACCTACTGTTTTTTTCACATTATAGTCCATGAAGGCATTAAAAAGGTGCTACAAATAAAAAGTAAACTTCTTCAAATAGCTTATGGAGTCATTCATCGTAGAAAATCTTCGCAGCTTAGCTAAGCCCATCCCCCCCGCCCGCCCCCCTTACCTTTCCTCATCATCCGCTTCCGTATAGAGACCGGCCAAGATAGTATCATATAACTATTGGAGTTACTTTAAAGCAATAGCTGGCTAGAACAGCTTACATACATACATGCATGTATACGTACATACATACATACATACATAGCATAGCATAGCATACATACACTCATACGAACATACATACATACATAGCATAGCATACATACACTCATACGAACATACATACATACATACTGTACATGCATACATGCATACATACATACATACATACATACATACATACTGTACATGCATACGTACATACATATATACATACATACATACATACATACATACATACATACATACATACATACATACATACACTCATACGAACATACATACATACTGTACATGCATGCATGCATACATACATACATACATACATACATACATACATACATACACTCATACGAACATACATACATACTGTACATGCATACATGCATACATACATACATACATACATACATACATACATACATACTGTACATGCATACATACATACATATATACATACATACATACATACATACATACATACATAGCATACATACACATATACGAACATACATACATACTGTACATGCATGCATGCATACATACATACATACATACATACATACATACATACATACATACATACTATACATACATACATACATACATAATACATACATACATACATACATACATACATACATACATACATACATACATACATACATACATATATAACCACGCCGTTCCTTTACCGGATAGGTAGGAAAATTTGCAAAGTTCTATCGCTCAAAACACAACGCTGTGCTTAAGCTATTCTAACTTTTTCCATATCTCCCTATACTTGCATACCCCCTTTGTTTCAACAACATTCTTACGTAACGTAACTTAACGTAAAACGCTTATTTCACATTTACCTAGTGGATTCCCCTTCAAACCGCACTCCTTCAGCACCCATTCACTACTGACTCTGTCCATACGAGTTTTTCCTTATATATTTCTTAGATATCTCATTCTAACCGCATTAACCTTGGTCTTGTGTTTCTCTTGACAAATCCACTCTTCACAGACAGTATATAGGCATATACATATACATATATATATATATATAACGCAAATACTTAAATACAATAGCTATCACATCTATTTAAAGACAGCAAAGAGCACAACTACTTAAAGACACTATCACATTTATTTAAGATAGGATGGAAAGTTTTGATAAATAAGCGCAGTATTTTTACAGTTATTATAGCAAAAAAAACCTTTCGGCAAAATAAACCAAATGTTTCTCTAGTAGAAACATAAGAGTTTAACTTTCTGCACATAGTAACAGTTTGTCACCAATGGCCTCAATTGGAAGGCATGTTTGGGTAAACATTTTATGTTGTGAGCAGCGAGTAACATAACGAAGGTTACAAGGAGTGTTACGATGAATCAACAAACTAATAAACTAGAAGCGCTGATTCGAAAAGGAGGTGTCAGCATTCCATAGCTAGGAACACGGTTGGTGGCCCGGTTAAAATGGGAGGGTTCGGAACCCTCGGTGCTGACTGCAGAAGATTGTAGGCTGGGAAGTCACGCCACCTGTCACGGGGCCACGCGGGCTGAGTCGTCGGGTTCACCAAGTGCAAGTTAAGGCTGACGCTCGAGTCCAGGGAACTAGGTTCGACAACCGTGCAGGGTACCGCCTAGCAGTCAGACAGGCCATTAGTTAAACCACATAACACCTCATTCTGTTACGCTTCTTTATATTCATTAAGTTCTTCATTTTAGCATCACTTTTAACATCACGTTTATAATAGCATAGTAGTATTAATAAACCTTTTAAAAGCAAATTCTAACGTCAATCACGAACCCACACGAGTAACTATATCCCGCTGCCCCGCCCCTATCCACATCCAAAGACATCCTGACAGATATCCAGGCCCACACGATGAACACACAGATACGGAGAAGGTGACAAGTTCTTGAATCTGTTTCAAGGGTGTTCTAGAATTTGATGATAGCTTTTTCTCTTCATTCATAAAGTTTCTCATCAAATACTAATATGCCGATGATAAATATTCCAGAACGGTTGAGAGAACTATGTTTAAAAAAAATTAAACTCTTATGTGTATACGGGAGCTATAGATTTGATTTATTTTCTCGAAAAAAGTGTCTACCATGAAACTGCAAAAAACACAACAACCAAAACTTATTTTTCTCGCTTCCCCTTTTATCCCACCTTATAAAGACAGCAAATAGTTACAACAACTTCAAGACAGTAACTAGCACTACTACTTCAATACACTTACTAGTGGAGCTACTTTGATACAGTAACTAGTACAATTACTTTAAGACTAAGTAGCACCACTTCTTGGACTTCAGCGTCCATTAATTCATCATTGAAAAAAGAAAAAACTCAGATTCACCAGCAAACGGTAATTTATTAGGTTGTTCCGGGAATCAAACGTGGGATTTTCAGCTAATAAAAAACAGGTCCGTTTGAAAGTGAGTTAAAATTTAGGACAATTTATAATAGAAGTAAACGAAATATGTTAAGACAGTAACTTTCGGAAAGACTTCAAAGAGTAACTAAGCCTAATTTTCAATTACGGTAGGGTAAGTAGCTTTCTTTGGTAGCCTATATGCTGAAAGTTAAAAATATACTGATAACATGTAAATGCATCCGCTTTGAAAACATGTCTTTTCGCTTTGAAAAGTTAAGTAATTCGACTTCATTTGTTAACATTACACACATTTTTGCAAGATTGATGAATACGAAATTATGTTTTGTTAGCTTTTTAACTGTCAGAAAGAACAAAGTTGCTAATTATAGCTTAGCTCCGTTTTAAAACTGTTGGCTATTTTATATATAAAAACACTGTTAAGTTGACTAGGTTATTACGTAACAAAAAAAATAACAAAGAATAGCAACAAAATACATTAAAATATTTCCCACGTTTAAATACACGCTAAGCTCTCTAAGAACTTGATTAAATATATTTTCGCCACTACGTGTTTGTGTGTTTGTACTTTGCCGCTAGCAAAACCCACCTAGTAGTCTAACCTTGCAAAACTATAATCTTTCAGAAGCAGCCTTGGATAATGGAAATGACCCCTACACAATGTTAGACCTAAAATAGGTTTAGGGTCCTAATTGACCCAAAACGTTTCCCCCTTCTTCTTGAAATACTAAATGGGACTTAATTTTGTAGGATTTTTTTTTCCGCCGCAATTAGATGAGGTTTTTGATCGTTCCACCATTTTGTTTGTGCTCCTACGTGTGTATGTTTGGGGAGAGGGGACTGTAAGAGGGGGGCATTAGCCCCCTGCTCTTCTTTCCCCCCACTGTAACAGTAGTCTGCGCGCAGCTGGGGCAGAGCACCAGAACAGAGTCGTGAAGTGGATATGGACATTATCTTAACTAGGGATCTTGTAATAGAGCACAGTTTGTAGGAAGGACGTTGTGTACGAATAGGGGAGGAGGGGGTTGGCTTGCAGTAATTACCGTGTAATTACGTTTGCACCCCTTCTCTCTCCCCACCACACCTCACCTGTCCAGTCTAGGTCCGTCTAATGACCTTGCGACCTTCCATTCTGCCAAGCACTAGCACGTCATTTCTTTTTTTTTAAGAATTACACTACCACATCTTTAAAATAAGTTTTTATTGTTATTTTTACTATTATTATTTTCACGCTCTGATGCCAGTAAGGGCTATCACTGGCATATTCGTTAAGCAGAGCTCTCACACTCATTATAGTTAAACAGTCACTAAAGAGTTTTCTCAATGAGATTATACCGATTTCAATATTTTTTTAAATCATTTATTAAAATAAGACAGTAAAATTGGACTAATCAAAATATTTGAATTATTCATGCTTATCATTTAAACTTGCTAAAAAAACAATGCTAGTTATTTTTTTTCTAAGCTAAGGAGTGTTTTGTAACATAGCCTATAGGAACATGATTTTCAACCTTTTCTAACTCACGGCACAGTCAAAATGCCTTAAAATTGTCAAGGCACACCATCAGATTTTAAAGAGAGATTTTATCATAAAAATAACGAGTATAAAGATTGGTGTTTAGAAGTTCAATAGCCAAAAATCTAATAATTGTTATTTTTAAAAATAGTATTGATAATGGATTTAAAAAGATCAATTTTTACTACTCAAACGATTTTTCACTTTTTTTTTATCGTCCTCCAAACTTCTGTGTCACAACCGACGACCATTCGCGCCCCAACAATATTCCGCGGCCCACCGGTTGAATAACGCTGCTATAGGCCATTAGATTTATGTAATCTGAGCAAGCCTACCACGAGGGTAAAATAGGAGGGACTATTATACCATGGTCTCGGGTTCAGGACTTTCAAGTGGTTATACCCATGATCCAGGTTCACTAGTTTAAAATAACTGTAGTAGGGGCCTAGATGAAATAAAACATTAATTATGAGTAATAAAATAAAATGTCTACCCGTCCTTAAAAATGAGTGCCTCTCCAGCTGACTCTCCGTGGCTTCCTCCGGGGTCAAGAGGAACTAAACAGTGGATACTATGAAACTATGGCATCGTTATCACACACTACCTTTTCCTTAAACGGACCGACAAATGGATAATCTGTTGTTATGATAAATGTTCCTAACTGTTGTATCTTAGTATAGTATCTTTGGTTCAGTACATTTTTATTCTCCCCTTAGAAGTGTTTGAAAGTTTAATGTCAACTATTATTTTTGTATAAAAATTAAATTTCACAGTTAAAAAATGTTTTTAAAAAAATGTATAAATCTAAGTAAACTGGTGCAAAAAAGGAGTGACCGTAACCCTTAGAAGTCCGGGCTAGTGCCTAAGGTTCAAAGGTGTTTTTTTATGTGGTAGATCAAATAAATTATTAAATGCAATTAATCAAAACATGTTTTATCATACTAAGGATTAGTGCTTGTCCAGTTCACCAGTTGGGTCTTCTCCAAAAGGAACAACGACACACAGGTGGAATATCTAACCACTCGGAGACTCATTGGTTATATAACTTGGGGTAGTCATTGAAATCTTTATTACTATTAGCATATGTGGGGCTTTGGGCAGGCTTCGCTTGTGGGGCCCCAGTTATCTGCCTCACTCACCCAAACAAAAAAATATATTAATTAAAATAACTTATTTTTTGTTTAGTGTTATTACAGAAGTTCGCTTCTATGTACCAATTTTCAGCCTATAAGGCATCAGGAAATGTTCTAAAAGGTTAATAACTTACTGTACATGTAATAATTTATGGTAGAACCCATGTTTTTATAAATGTAAGAGTTGATTTCTTCCCAACCCTTCATTCAACTTTCTTCTATAACGAACGGGGATTCAGGGGAATAATTCCAACGATAACCAGGGTTTGGTTAATTAAGCTGAAGTTAGGTTAAAACTCACATCAGCTCCACAAATTCATAATAGCTATCATCACATCATCTCATTGCGGGTACGAAGTGTAGACAACCTCCTATGAGGTGTCCTGAGGGGTCGGGGG